>OOIL02000002.1:1615215-1657249 GCA_900332095.2 Cuscuta campestris
TGAACAAGCATATCTTATAAAATGTGTACTCCCTTCGCCTAAAATATTTAACATGTGTGCTTTCTTTATCTTAAAATTACTAATCCGGTAGCATTTTATGCAAAATAATTATCAATTCATTTTTTTAAAGATTGATATAGAAATAAAATATTAATTCATCATTCAAAAAGCTAATCTTTCTAGACTAATATTTTATTACTCGTGAACAAGCATATCTTGTGACAAAATATGTTGGACTTTTTTTTTAAGGAAAAAAAAAAGAGAGGTGAAAATGGTTCTCTTAAAATGTCAGAAGTGGGATTTGAACCCACGCCCTCTCACGAAGACCAGAACTTGAGTCTGGCGCCTTAGACCACTCGGCCATCCTGACTTGATTGTCAAATGTTCTGCGTAAATGTTATATATACATTTAACAACATTAGCATGAATTATCTAACATTCTGTCGCACAAATATAAATAATCCCAATTCATGGTCTCGTATTTTTAACACATTCAATATCTCCATCTTCCACATATTAATTTAGAATATTTCAATAATTTTGTTCATATATAGTATTTAATTTTAAGATAATATGTTGGTACAGTCAACTGAGCTGAGAAAGTAAGAATAGGTGTAGATGGTATGACTCAACACCCAAGTTGTGAAGTGTTGATCAATAGAACTTTTAGAGTATACTCCCTCCGTCCCACTATATTTGTCCACTTTCATTTTTGCACATCATCCAATGCACTTCTTTAATCGATTTTATCTTGTAATTTATATATTAAAAAATTATAGAAATTATATGTTAATAATCTACTTCCTCCGTCCCACTGTCTTTGTCCACTTACCTTTTGGCACACCATCCAATGTACTTCTTTAATCCATTTTATCTTGTAATTTGTATATATTAAAAAATTATAGAAATTATATATTAATAATATATATGTTAAGAAAAATTAAACAAGATCATACATGACTATATTTAGGCTTACACATTGAGAGAATTTGATGAGTCAAAGTGCTTAGATGAATAGTTCCAAAAGTCAAAAGTGGACAAAGACAGTGAGACGGAGAGAGTATATGTTAAGACAAATCAAACAAGATCACACATGACTATATTTAGCCTTACAAATTGAGAAAATTTGATCAGTCAAAGTGCTTAGATAAACAATTCCAAAAGTCAAAAGTGTTGGATTTATAAAATGAAGAACACTGCGAAGCAGTGTTAAACGAAGAACTCGATAGAATAACGAATCACGTACGAAACGCTTTCAGATCAAAGTTATTTCGGGGTATACGAAATACTTCAATCGGATAAGACGTTAATTCAGAACAAGCACTCGAGAATCTATATGTCAACCCATACCACGAGACTCTATTTTATAGAGTCGAAAATCCTTGTGATCGGACATGAACATTCGCGTAGATGTACGCGTATGTTCGCACAAGAAGAAGAAAGGTGCGAGTTTGAACGAAAGGTCTCCTGCGGTTGAAGGCTTAATTTCGACGTTTATCCATTATGTACGAGTCCTTTACCGTTTAGGACTCCGGTCACGAAAATCTTAAGGATTTGCCCCTTGGACCCCGCCAGGGGCTCTGCCCCTTGGACCCCGCCACCCGGGGGCTGCCGCCCTCGGACCCCGCAGTGAATTTATAATATCGTTGAACGAGCGCGCACTCCGCGCCTCCTAACTCGTTTGACAACGCCTATTTAAATTCTTGTCCGATCAAAGTAAATCCAATTACACAAAATAAATTGATGACACTAAAATCACCAATAAAAAGTGGACGAATATAGTGGGACGGAAGTAGTAATACTTTTACAATTTATCAATGGAACTGTTCCACAATTATAATGTTATTATAGTTCACTGTCACGCGATGACATCTATTTGTAACATTGATAGAAGGAATTTACCTAAATGAAACCAAAACATAATGATTTTTTTAATATACAATTATAAATTTTTATTTTTCAATATAGGATCATTGATCTTTATCCATTAGTCATTATTCAAATAAATGCTCATTATCTCTGAACATTATTCCTCCCAGTAGACATTATTAAGTTGTATTTAGAAAATAAAAAAGTTTAAGTGCTACATTGGAAAATGACTTATGTTTTAATCGCATGAAATTCAAATTTTTCTTGTGTATTTTGTATTTGTGACTAGCATTTCAATCTCTACCATGAATTAACTTTAGACAGCACGAATACAAATTAATTAAAGTGAAATTATCCAAAAGAATAAATAGAGATACTAAAGTTGTAACGGTACATTCACCCACCCATCTACTATAGCCGCACGGCTGCACCCAGGTTGCGTTCCATTCTACTTATCTTTTCTATTCCCTCCGTCCGGAAATGTTCTTCCCGTGTTAACTTGGCACGCTTATTAAGAAATAGTTAAAAAAATGTAAAATTTTAAAAAATGCACATACTATAAACTTTTAAATCTCATTTTATTATTAAAAAAGTATTAAAAAAGTAAATTTGTGATAAAATGGAAGGGTATTATTGATATTTAGCCTTAAAAAGTATACTAAAAAAGGAAATGGGAAGAATATTTCCGGACGGACCAAAAAGGAAAATGGGAATAATATTTTCCGACGGAGGGAGTAATTTTTTGAAAATCTGGTTTGTTCTAATTTAAATTGATTTGATTGTAGTTATATTTCAAGTTTATGATATGATTTAATTAGATCTGATCTGATTTTAATAAAATAAACAATAAGTTGAAAAAAATAAGTTGAACATAACAAACCCTTAATCAAATGATTTAATTTTTGAATACAATCGACCATGCCTAAAACTAAAATCACCAAAAATTTTAGAGTAAATTATATAATTGATCTTTGAAAAATTAGAAGTTTTTATATTTAGTCTTTTAATACCAAATACTCCCTCCGTCCCAAATTATAATGCATGTTCACTATTCACAGGGTCAAACTTCATTCACTTTCTTTCTCTATTTTCGTTAGCAATTTGATAAAATAAAATATTGTTGTCACTACTAGTTTTGTAGATCTTTTAATGTAGTATTTTGATATGTAATTTTTATTTCTTAACTCTATAGCATTTGTCATATAAAATGATTTAAAAATAACTTCAGTCAAATATCGTAAACCGAAACGGACATTATAAAATGGAACGGAGGGAGTATCACATTTTATACCGACATTCGTGATTCTTCGTTTATGAAAACCTTTCCACTGGTACTCTTTTCTTTTACCTTACGTCATTTTGGTCTCATATTGTGGTTAAAGTGTAATTTTATGTCCACTCTATGTCCTTTCCATAGTCATTTTTAGAGGTTACCCACCTCATCCTTAATCTACAATTGTCGTTACAGGTGAGAATCCAAATCTACAGCCATAGTCATTGTTGTTGTGTAGACCATCAAGCCAACACTAGGAAATCTAGAATACATGGCCATGGCTAGACCTATATAGTAATGTGAACTTACACTTTTAGCGCCCAATTTTTCATGAACAAGATGATAAGTCAAACAAAGTACTATCCGTGGCTTAAAGTATAATTTTATGGCTTAAAGTATAATTTTATGTCCACTCTATGTCCTTTCCATAGTCATTTTCAGAGGTCGCCCACCTCATCCGTAGTCTACAGTTGTCGTTACTAGTTGGAATCCAAATTCGCAGTCATAGTCATTGTTGTTGTGTAGACCGTCAAGCCAACACTAGAAAATCTAGAATACATGGCCAGACCTATACAGTATATGTGAAATTATACTTTTAGCGCCCAATTTTACACGAACAAGATGATAAGTCAAACAAAGGATTATCCGTGAAAAAATACATATTTAAACGAGCATAATTTTTTATATTAAAAACTATATATAAAAAACACTCTATTTTAAAAGACTAATTATATAATTCACTCTAAATTTAAATCATCTCAAAAAAAATTAATTATTTTTAACAAATAAAAAATTGTTAAAAGAAGTGGGATTCGAACCCACGCCCTCTCACGAGGACCAGAACTAGAGTCTGGCACCTGCCGCCCCAGAGCACTGATCCATTCTGACTTGTTTGTGTAATGTTTTGCATAAACTGCATAAATGTAATAAGGAGTATATACATTTAAAATACGTAGTAAGTATTAACATGAACTATCTGACATTCTGTCGCACAAATATAAATAATCCCAAAACCTGGACTCGTATTTTTTACACACATTCAATAGCTCCATCTTCCACAACTTAATTTATAATATTCAATAAAAAAATTTCATATATAGTACATGAGTACTTAATTTTAAGATAGTATTTTGGGACAATAAACTGAGTTGAGAATAAGTGTGAACGGTCTATAAACTCAACACTCAAGTTGTCAAGTGTCGATCAATGGAACTGTCTCACAATTGTCGTACTCCCTCCGTCCCATTTTAAATTGTCTGTTTGCCTTTTTTCTCCGTCCCAAAACAAATTGCCTGTTAGTTGTTTTCGTAAACTTTTAAGTGTAAAATAACTAAACTACCTTTAAAATAAGTCACTCTTCTCCACATTATCTTTTCATTCATCATCATCCCTCCTAAAAAGTACTGTCAATTTCGAAAAATCAACTTTATTTTTTATTTTCTTTAAATATGCTCAAAAATCAAAATGGACGATTTAAAACGGGACGAAGGGAGTATTATTTTAGTTCGGTGTCATGCGATGACATGTATTTGTAACATTGATAGTGATTAAAAACTAAAAAAAGTTTCATTGATAAAAAGTAAAAAAAATTAATATACAGAGCATAAGTTTGTATATTTTGTATTTGTGAATAAAATTTCTGTCTCTACGGTGAATCAACTTTAGACCGAGGAAATGCAAATCAATTAAAGTTCACAAATAGTAAATTTATAAAATTTGTGAAAGTTTTGTTTGTGAATCTAGCATTTCTCAAAAGTGGAATTATCCAAAAGAATAAATGAATAAATAGAGATAATAAAGTTGTAACGTTACATTCACCCAGCCATCAACCATGTACTATAGCCGCACGCAGCTTAGGTTGCGTTCACATGATATATTCTAATTTTTTGAATATTTGGTTTGTTCTAATTTAAATTGATTTGATTTTAATTATATTTTAAGTTGTTTATTACTCCGTATATGATTTAATTAGATCAAATCTGATTTTATCAAAATAAGTAATAATTTGAACAGAATAAACCCTAAATCGAATGATTTAATTTGTGAATAAAATTGACCAAGCCTCCCATTAAAATCACCAAAAAACTAAAGAATAAATTTTAGAGTGAATTGTATAATTGGTCTTTGAAAAATTAGACGTTTTTATGAAAACCTTTAATTTGCATTGGTACTCTTTTGTTTTACCTTCCATCATTTTGGTCTTACATTGTGGCTTAAAGGGTAATTTATGTCCACTCTATGGCCTTGCCATAGTCATTTTTGTAGGTCGCCCACCGCATCCATAGTCTATAGTTGTCGTTGCGGACCGGAATCCAAATCTGGAGCCATAGTCATTATTGTTGTGTAGACCGTTAAGCCAACACTAGGAAATCTAGAATACATGGCCAGACCTATATAGTTAATGTCAAATTACACTTTTAGCACCCAATTTTACATAGAGAAGATGATAAGTCAAACAAAGGACTATCTGTGAAAAGATACATATAAACGAGCGTAATTTTTTTGTATAAAAAACGATATATAAAAAACACTATTTTAAAAGGCTAGTTATATATAGATTTACTCTAAATTTAAATCATCTCAAAAAAAAATTGTGAAGACATATATAAAGTATGTTGGCAAGATAAAATTTGAAAAATGAGATCCAAGTCACTATGACTAATAAATTGCAAAAATGTTGGAGAGAATTAAATGCTTGGTCAATTTTAAATATAGTCAGTTTGTGGTATTTCCATATATACACATTTCACTCGTTTTATCTGATCTATATATATAATCCCCTCTCCATTATCAGCTAATAATCTATTGTTTATATATTTATACTTCTTAATTTGTCAGCATCATCATCATATAAATAAATAAATAAATTATAAATATATATAAAATATATAAGAATATATATAAACATGGCAGGTGGGGTTGGGGTAGGGAGTGGAAATAATGGGAAAGAATACCCAGGAAAGCTAACTGGATATGTCACTTTCACTTGCATTGTTGCTGCCATGGGAGGTCTCATTTTTGGTTATGATATTGGAATTTCAGGTTTTTTTAATTATATCTACTAATTAATCTTCTCCTTTTGTATTTCATTCGTTTTTTATTTTTTTGGACTGAATATATAGATGGTTGATTTATGTAGGGTCCGTATGGTACACGGATTTGATGAAATTGAAATTAAATTCGGAGTTAAAATTCTATGGAATTGATTTGGATGAAAATAAATTTTCCAATTTCAATACATTTTTGGCACTAGCGATTCCAAACCCACATATTTTTGTGCTACCAAACAGCAAAATTAGAATTATTATCCTAAATTCCAATTCCATAATTTCAATTCTTTTTATCAAACCGAGCCTAACAGAAATTGTGTTTAAAAAAGGGATTTGTATACCGAGTGGTGCACTCGGAAACAAAAATAATGTGACAAATGATTTTCTATACTTGTATAATTAATGCATTTTGAATTGTAGTCTATTATATATTCTATTGGGTTATATCTCATAATTTTCTCTTCTTCCTTGCATTAATTATGATGGTTGCTAAAACGAATTGTAGTCTATTCTTGTTTTTTTTTGGATTCTGATGGTTGCTAACGAAACATGTGTTTTTTAATTTTTTTTTAAAAATGTATTACAGAGTGTGTTACAAAACAAAAATAAATTTAAATAGCGAGACGCACAATTATTTCCAGCATAGTGACATAGAACAAGTGATTTTTTTAGAGTAAAGTTTATAAATAATCTTCTTCAATGATTAATGAAATTACACATTTAATCCATTTTTCTATAAAGTTCCATTGGAAGTTTTTTAACAAAAACATAAAACCTATTGGAAGTTCATTTTAATTGCTAAGAGCACTGGTAATGGTCATGAAGCCCCGGGGCTTCAAACTTTCTCTCTCTGCCACGTCAGCTTTAACTTATACCCAAAATTCACTGGAAATGGTTTTGAAGCCCCGGGGCTTCAAACTGGGGCTCCAAACCTTCATTTTTTACACTTTTAAATATACATCTTCTAAATTTAAATTTATAAATTTAAATTAATTTATTAGTTTAATTAATCGCAATGACACTAGTGCATAAAAAAATTAATTCATTATAAAAAAAATCTTACATTCATTAAAAAAACATTAAAAAAATTACATTCATTAAAAAAAATTACATAATAAAACAATAGTACAAAGAAATTACTAATTATTCGAACGACTAAAGATATGCTCGATCAAATCCGCCGTTAGTGCATTGTGAATCTCTCGGCTTCGAATTTCTTGGCAGTTGCATCGTTTCTTTTCTTCGGTGATTTCTTCGTACATAGGCACCTCCTCGTCCGGGTTGTATTGACAAATCGCAGACCCGTTATCCTCTATGATCATATTATGAAGAATAATACATGCGTACATGATATTCCTCATTTTTGTCTGAGAATAACATTTCGACAGACGATCTAGAATGTGCCACTTAGCCTTCAAGACCCCAAAGGCTCGTTCAATATCTTTTCTCGCCGCTTCTTGAGCTTTTTTGTAGGTTTGGCATTTAAGACTCATTGGTTCGGACAGAGATTTGACAATTGTGGAATAATCCGGATATATTCCATCAGCCAAATAATATCCACGCTTGTAAAGCGTCCCTCTAAGCTCAAAAGAGGAGTCCGGTGCGGTCTCATTAACCCAATCGTCAAAAACAGGCGATTGATCGAGAACGTTGATGTCGTTGTTCGAGCCCGCGACACCGAAAAAAGCATGCCAAATCCACAAGTCATTCGAAGCAACAGCTTCGAGCATGATGGTAGGCTTCGGATGATCTCCCCGGGAGAATTGACCATGCCACGCAGTGGGACAATTTTTCCATTCCCAATGCGTGCAATCAATACTCCCAAGCATGCCGACAAAGCCGTGTTTTGCGGCATGCCTCGCCTGCAANTCGCGTTCAACATCGGCGAGTATGCGTAAGAACAGAGGACGACTCATCCGAAAACGATTACTAAAATCCTCCGGTGTATAAACACACGGATTATTAAAGTAGTCGTTTAGAAGTGAATCGTGGGCGGCCGCTCGATCCCGGTTAAGACGTTGGCGTCGGATCCGTCGTCGGGAGGATTCGGCTTCTTCTTGGCCATCTTCCCACAATTGAATATAATTCGTCGCGAAACAACGAAAAAATAAAGCTCTTCTTTCATCGTCGGAAGATGAACCCATTTTTAAATTATATTTTATAAATATTTATAATAAATAATAAATTTTTTTGAGAGAATATATAGTAATAAAGAGAGATTTGTTAGAGAGAGGTGTGAGGAAGATGTATGAGAAGGGGGGATTTTATAGGTTTTTTTTAAAATTTAATTTTTTTTAATTTGGGGGGGGGGGGGGGTAACGGCATTATAGCCGTTGGGGAGAATAAACGGCCCTCACGCCGCGTCATTCGTTTGACGCAGGCGCCCTCACGCCGGCGGGGGGCGGTGTTTCACGCCCCCCGCCGGTGGGCGTGAGGGGTATTACCAGTGCTTTAAGGAGTAAGATATTCTCTTTTAAAGTGATTTACTAGTCTTCTACTATCTTTCTGTCAAAAAACTTTTCATGTTTTGATTTTTCTAGATCAAATAGTAGTATATTTTTACTACGAATTAAACATGTATGATTTGAATAAATAAATGTTTCGGAGTACAATACTCTATATAAAAGAGTTCTAATAATATTTGACCAAAAAGGTCAAATCTAAAAAAAGTTTTTTGGACGGAAGTGTACAATTTTTTTAAACACTAATGACGTTATTAAAAGATAATATATATTCATACATTGGCAACTTAGTGAAGTATTTGATTTGAGAGCATCATAATAGTATTGTTAAAGTACAAGGTCTTTAGTTAGTCTTCTACCATCAAAATAATGGTATGTTTGGTAATTGGATTTGAATTTCAAATCCAAATTTTGCTCAAATTTCATGTTTGGAGAACTTAAAAATTTTGAATTTGGAATTGAATCAAATTATTCCAAATTCATAACAAAGTTTAATTTGAAATTCATGCAACTTTTCTTGTCATTTGAAATTCAAGATTTCAAATTTTGGGATTGCAATACAGAAATTGAATTGAAATACTAGTTTCCAAATATACATTTTTTTTGTTATTCTTTTTGTGTGATGAAATAAAATAAAATAAAGGACCATGCTACACTTACACCACAAAATATACCTCATTTGTACACCACAAGTTTGCACAAATATTTCGATGTTTTACACCGACACAAGTGTTGGTGCGTTAATAAAAATTCACACGGACACAAATGTTGGTGCATTTAACAAAAATTAGTTTTACAGCAACACAAAGTGTTGGTTTGTGTTGGTGCAAAACTGCGGGGTACAAAACTTGGGTATACCAAAACAGGAGGAGTGACGTCAATGGACACATTCTTGGAGAAGTTCTTCCCCGGGGTATACCAAAAGAAGAGGTCAGCGGCGGCGGCGAGTTCCGGTTCCAATCAGTACTGCAAATTCGACAGCATCCCGCTGACGCTGTTCACCTCCTCCCTGTACCTGGCGGCGCTGTGCTCGTCGGTGGCGGCGTCGCACGTGACGCGGAAGCTGGGGAGGCGGCTGTCCATGCTGCTGGGAGGAGCCCTCTTCTGCGGCGGCGCCCTCGTCAACGCCTTCGCTCAGAACGTCGCCATGCTCATCCTCGGCCGCCTCTTCCTCGGCTTCGGCGTCGGCTTCGCCAATCAGGTTTAATTCGCCTCCTCCTACAAATCTCTGCATTTTTCAAAACCAATTACTCCTAATTAACTTTTAAATTCCTCTTTTAAATTTTGTTTTACCGTCAGATAAGTAATAGTAGAATGTGATTAGATTAATACGAGTTCTGAATAGATATGACATTATATGTTGGATAAAAGTTATTAGGAGTAAAGTACGGAGTATAATTTTAAATAGAAAGTAGAAGTTTTTTTTACAAAATACTGGAAAATGAAAGTGGAATTATTTTATAAAATTAAAGGAGTTCATTTTTTTCCTTTATTTTTTAGTTAACCATAAAGATAAATTTTGATCATTAATTAAATAAAAATTGTATTAAATAGGGTAACAAAAATATTATTTTACTAGATTTATTTTACAAAAAACCTTTATTTCATTGTATTAATATTCAATGTAAACTTTACGTAGTTGATGATCAAAGTTCATCTAATTTAAGTCAAAATAACTTTTATTTGATTATTTTTATTACTTATTTCATACTATAACATAGTCAAGTCATCTCTTATTTTATATTCCCCGTTTGAGAAAATACTTCCTACTTTGACCAAAGGAATGGCTAAATTCTAGTTGGCTTTCCAATTTTGATTTTGCTGTGATGTGTAGAAGTATGATATGATGGATAGATAATTAGTGAAAAAGTATAATCTTATAGGTAGTGTAAGAAAAAGTATATATGAGTAAACTCACTAAAGTGGTTTTTTAATGAAAAAATAGAATTGTTTTGGTGGAAGAGAAAAAAATAAAAGAAGAAGTATTTTAGTGAACTGAGGTTCAGAATCTTTTACACATTTAATCAAATATATTGAATAAGAAACAAAGTCGGTCAAACCTCGTATATTACATAAAGGAACATATCGGGACGAAAGAATTTCATTTTTAAATGAACTTATTTATATTAAAATTTATGTAGTATATTAGATTTACATTATACTCCGTAGCAAGATATAATTATATGGAGAATATCCTTTTGAAAAAAGATCGTTTGGACTCACTTTGAGTGCTCCATATCATGCGATAAGACCGGCGAATACCTATTGTACTCCCTTTTAAAATGGTTTCTAAACCTCAATAACCCCACCACTTCTTTTAAAAAAAACCCCACCAAAGCCTGGTCCAAACACTCAACCCTTTCAATTTCATCTTTAAATTTAGTAGACTTTTGAGGTCAAAATCTTTTACCCCAAAATTAACTAAATTTGGATGATAAAATTGAAGGGGAAAGGGGGGTCGGGACGGACTGTGGTGAGGAATTTATCCTGGGGGTAGGGCTGTTCATCGGTCCAGAACCGGACCGGACGGGACCGAACCGGATCGGACCGAAGACCGACCGAAGACCGGACCTATTAGTTGTCGGGTTTAGACCGAACCGAACCGAAATTACCTGGACCGAACCGATTAGGGCCGAAAAGACCGAATTGAAAATGCAAAATTAAAAAACTGGGAAACAAAATAGCCAAAACCGCCACTCAAATTCTGCAAATAACAATTAATAAAAATTGTTCAAAAGCAAGTTCTTTAAAAAAATAACCAAGAGTAGGGTTTAGTGATCTGAATGCTACCATCATTAGAAATTTGCAATAGAGAATGTACTGAGCAGTAGCACTAACTAACCATTTGAAAACTAAAATTGAAAATTTAAAAAAATCACCTCTTAATGCAATTCAGATCTGCAGTTTTTGAACATAATATGTCGACATATATTAAGAAGAAGGTGTCAGACTTGAGTTGTTTCTGCTTCACTGCCGTCCGGCATCCTTGGACCACAAGCAGCATGTTGATTGAACAAAGGAGATGCTCGATGTTTGATTTTGGATGAGGGAAGATGATGAAGAAATTTAATTAGGGGTGATTGGATCTACGCATACTGAGTTGAGAAAGGGGGTTGCGGAAAAAAAAATACTCCGTATTAAATTACGGATGATTTCAAGCACTTTGGCTAAGTACTACTGTTTCGGTCTTTTAGGTCTGGACCGAACTCATTTCGGGTCTAGACCGGACCGGACCGAAACTCGAACATTCAAAAATTGTGGACCGAAGACCGACTCGAAATCCATTCGGTCCGGGTTCGGTCTGGACCTAGACCGAAACTTGAACAGCCCTACCTGGGAGTCGGAGATAGAAAAAGTCAATTTTATGAATCGGGCACCGTGGTATCAATCAGGGCCCATGTCAACTGAACCAGACCCATTTTTTCATAATTTATTATTAAAGAGTCAAAATTTGACCAAAAAATCTAAATTTTGAAAATAATTATGGGACGGAGAGAGTACATAATTTATGGTCAAATCATGTTTATGTCTAGTCAAATTTTTAGCTAGTCATTTCAGAGTTTGTTCATTTTCAGATTCCATTTTAAAAAAATTGGTCCAAAACCCAATATTTTGAGTAGTCTCTGCAAAAAAATGTCGTCTTTGTCAATTAATCATCACCCAGATGTGTTAATTATTGGTTTGAAATTGTTGTGGGGCGCAGGCTGTTCCATTGTACTTGTCGGAAATGGCGCCATACAAGTACAGAGGAGCACTCAACATAGTTTTCCAGCTCTCCATAACCATCGGAATCCTAGTGGCCAACATCCTTAACTTCTTCTTCGCCAAGATCCGGTGGGGCTGGCGCCTGAGCTTGGGCGGAGCCATGGTCCCCGCCTCGCTCATCATCGTGGGGTCCCTCTTCCTCCCCGAGACTCCCAACTCGCTGATCGAGCGGGGCAACCGTGACTCCGCCAAAGCCATGTTGAAAAGGATCAGAGGGCTCGACGACGTCGACGAGGAGTTCGGCGACCTGGTCGCCGCCAGCGAGGCGGCGAGCAGGGTGGAGGATCCCTGGAGGAACCTGTTGGAGAGGAGGTATAGGCCCCAGCTCGCGACGGCTGTGGCCATACCCTTCTTCCAACAGTTCACTGGGATTAATGTGATCATGTTCTACGCGCCCGTTCTGTTCAGCACTATTGGTTTCGGCGACGACGCTTCGCTAATGTCTTCTGTTGTCACTGGCGGTGTCAACGTTCTTGCCACTCTCGTCTCCATTTACTACGTCGATAAACTTGGCCGACGGTTTTTGTTCCTTGAGGGTGGCTTTCAGATGTTCATTTGTCAGGTAAATAAATGTTGAATTCATTTAATGCATCGTCTGTCCCATAAAAATCTTCTCATTTTTCTTTATTTTTACAGGTTGTGATTGCGGTCTTTATAGGGGTGAAATTCGGAGTCAACGGATACGCGGGCGAATTGCCAAAGTGGTACGCGGTGGTGGTAGTGTCGTTCATCTGCATTTACGTCTCCGCTTTCGCGTGGTCGTGGGGCCCGTTGGGTTGGTTAGTCCCGAGCGAGATCTTCCCGATGGAGATCCGGTCCGCAGCGCAGAGCGTGACGGTCGCGGTCAACATGATCTTCACCTTCATCATAGGACAGGTGTTCCTGACGTTGCTGTGCCACATGAAGTTCGGGCTGTTCTTGTTCTTTGCGTTCTTCGTGTCGGTCATGACGTTGCTCGTCTACCTCTTCTTGCCCGAGACGAAGAACGTCCCCATCGAGGAGATGGTCGTGGTTTGGAAGGAGCATTGGTTCTGGACTAGGTTCATGACAGATGTTGATTGTCCTGGTCTGGAAATGAAGAGTATAGGAGGAGAAGTTGCTCATAAGAGAGTTTAATAACGGCTAATATGGACTTAGAATGTGCTTTTGGTACTTATTTCTGTTTCTTACAAATTAAATTAAATGTAACATTTGGAAAAGGATAATGCATCTCAATGTTCCCAAAAATTTGATATTTTACAACATACCAAGGGCGTGTTTGAGAATATATAGCGTTAGCGTTTTAGATAAAATTTTAACGGTGCAGATTATTTTGAAAAACACTAATGCTAAACGCTACGTGTAGCTAGATAGCTTTTTCAAAATGCGCATGCTAATTTCTAATGTTGTTTCAAACATGCCTTAAGATTACATAATTATCGCCGGTTTTTTTTTCCAGAAATTCAATAATTTTACAATAGGACTCCAGGAGAATTTTTAATTTACACGAATCCTCCTGCTTTTTATGTGTATTTGTTGAGACCACCTAGTTGGATAATCTTTTCAAAATGTTAAGATTAATCTCTAATGCTGATACCAACGGGGCCGTTATCTTGTGGTCACGAGTTTGGCAAGCAACATCGTTATGACCCCGTTTGACATCAGCGTTAGATGTTGGTAATCTTTAACGTTAGTGTTTTAAGAATTAATCTATATCATTAAAATTTTATCTAAAACGTTAACGCTAATGAAAAATGTTATTCCCAAACAATGCCTATATGAGTTTGGCAATAAATTTCATTTTTTTCTTGTTTTCCATTGAAAAAAAAGAAATATTTTTCATAGAATTTTTTACGAGACGAATAAGTAATTATCCGTTTAAAAAAATCACAATGTCCTCTTCGAGTTTCTCAAAAAGCTGAATTTCCTATTGGAATATGTGGCTTTCAAAGTTTCTCTCTTTTTTTATACGAGGGAAAGTTGAGATCATATGAAAATGCATGGGGGAGTGAAATCATGGAGATATACTCTGTAATAAGAAAAAATTACCTAAAATAATCTCAACTTTACCCGGTCTTTCAAAAATAATCTCACCTTTCACTGTGATGCATAATAATCCCAATTTTATTGAAATTTGCCAGTTTTGGATCGTCATTAAGTTTCTAACGGAGGGTTAACGGAAATGCCCGTTTTAAAAGTTGGGATTATTTTTGATGAATTTTTGTTTTTTATTTTTTTTTTGAAATTTTTATTTAAATTTTTTAAATTACTTTCAACCTCCATTTCTTTTTCTTTTTTTAAAGATTATTCTTACCTTAGAAAAAAATAGATATAAAAAATAATGAAAATGAAAAAAATAACTAAAACCATATAAAATTAATCAAATAAATAATGTAATCAATAGAAATTAAACAGAAACTGGTAAGAAATAAAACAAATATATACGGAGTGGTGGGTTTTAACATTTTACACACTATACGGAGTCTTAATGTACTACTTATTTTTAAAAGAACAAGCTGTCCGGTAAAGTTGGAATTATTGTAGATAATGTTTTCTCAAATATAAGAAGTGATATGTTAATACTTTGTATAATGCGTAAAATATTAAAACTCACCCGTATATTTTTATTTTACTCTTACCAATTTCAAGTTAGTTTCCATTGATTACCTTATTTATTTTATTATTTTTGTATCATTTTAATTACATTTCTCATTTTTTCATTTTTTATATCTATTATTTTTATTTTTTAAACTAAGACTAATCTTTAAAAAAGGAAAAAGAAATGATGATGGAGGTAGAAAGTACTCCGTAATTTAAAAAATTTAAATGAAAAATTTTAAAAAAATTAAAAAAATGAAAATTCATCAAAAATAATCCCAACTTTCATTTTGTTGTCTAAAACGGGCATTTCCGTTAACCCTCCGTTAGAAACTTAACGGTGACCCAAAACTGGCAAATTTCAGTAAAGTTGGGATTATTATGCATCACAGTGAAAGGTGGAATTATTTTTGAAAGACCAGGTAAAGTTGAGATTATTTTTGGTAATTTTTCCATATAATAATCACTCACATCTTTCACACGTCAAAGTGGCATGCCAATTTAGACAGGAGAAAGCTATTTGTACTCCAAACTTTTGTATCTCATTTGGTACACTATAGGCTTGTATTGACATTTTGTATGGTGTAAAACTAATTTTTGTTAACGCATCAAAACTCTGTGAACGTGAAAATTTTTGTTGACTTATCAACCACTAAAATGTTGGTGCCGCATAATTTTGGGTGCAAGTGACCATTTAGACAGTGTATTCCGGGGTACCCATAGAAAATCATACTTTAAAAAACACACTACACCCTTAGTTTTCCGTTTGATTCCGGCAATGGATCTTCTCCGTTTCCCCCCTACAGTCGGCGCTTCTCCACCGCGAGGTTCTGATCTTTAATTGAAATCCTAGGGTTTCGCACTCTCTTAATTTTACTCCGTATTTAGCCATGTCTTTATGCTTTGTTTTCACAGGCTGCGTTTAAGGCTTCAAGGCTCCCTTTTTCTGAGCAGGAGGCAAATACTCCAGAGAGATCGATGTTTCCGAGAGAGCTTGTCGTCTCTGCTTTGATGTATTTTCTCAACCATGTCGATTTCTTACAGTTCTTATTTCCAGATTTGCTTAAAATGTTTCACTTAACTTCATATTTTTCAACATTGAGAAAAACGCACCGTTTACCCCCAAACTCTGTGTACATCGTTTACTCGTGTGGAGTGCACCGTTTATCCTCGAATTCTTCGAAAATTGCACGATTTATCCATGAACATCAAAAAGTGCACCAAATACCCCTAAATAATTTAAAACATTGAATCGTTAGTCCTAAAATTGCTGGATAGGGAGTGCGTTGCTCCCATGCATAGGAATTGTGAGTATAATTCATCTGGCCCTAGTGAATTCTCCAAAGTATCCTTCCCCAAAATCATAGTCTTTATTTAAATGTGCATAGGTTAATTATGCAATTTCCAAAGAGTTCAGGGGTATTTTGTGCACTTTTTAATTTTTAAGGAAAAACTGTGCAATTTCTAAAGAATTCAGGGGTATTTTGTGCACTTTTTAATATTCAGGGGTAAACCGTGTAATCTCCAAAGAATTCGGGGGTAAAAGGTGCATTTTTCTCTTTTAACATTATATCTTGCTTTATTCTCTATAATTTTGCAACATTATAACTTCATCTACTTATTTACAACTTAGGATAATCCTTATGTCTCATAAGTTTCTACACCTAATTCCTAAATCTGCAATATGTTTTGCCGTGTGTTGTGTATTTGTGCACCGAGGTGTTTTAAATTCTGTCAAAGATTGTTCTGCATACATCTTAGATAATTTTACATTGGGGCATTTTGATCAGCCGGATAGACTCAATCGTTCATAGTATCACACTTTAAAAAAATGCTTATAAAATCTAGAACAAGTTTAAACATTTACTTTGGCTTGACCAGGGGTAATTCTCATGTGTAAAATAATATCCCATAAAATAAGTGGAAATTACGAAATGTGCTGAATTTTTTAAAATAAATGTGACTTGGTTGATCATAATAACAACTGCTCCGTATATTTTAATGATAAAGTTCTGAATTACGTAGAAAAATACCAAATATTAGGTGGCAACGTGAGTGTAGAGATGTATAGAAGAACTTGGTCGAGTTGTGAACAATATAGCATTGCTTTGAGTTGCAGACACAAAGTCACAAACATTTAGTTGGGTTTAGTTTTTCTCCGAAGCCCAATTCTTTGATGAACACGAGACCGTATTTAGTTTTGCATTGAGCGTGTGATTGGTTTGCTTCTCGAGGGACAATCAAAGTCCTGTAGAAAGGCAGTCTTGTCCTTGCAGACCTTCCTTTCAGTCAATTGTCCAATTTGTTTTTTAGTTCTGTCATTCTTGTTCATTACATGCCCTCAAATGTTTCAGGCTGGTTTTGCTCTTGTAGTTGAGGGGGAAACTTTTTTTAGGAGTTATGTGCGGTCCCAACTGGAAGGTATACTGCTCTGGCAATTCTTCTACTGGTTACAAGGATTATGAAGACACGTCTTTGAATTTAGGGATCGTGAAATTTTTTCTTTTGGTTGTGGAACATGGGAAGATATGTTATGGAACAAAAAAGGGGTGAATTACCCAATGATTGGACCAGATATTCTGTTGATACAACAACAACCCAGTATAATCCTAATTCTGATGGGTTCTAGGGGGTCAAGATGTATACAACCCACGTAAAAGTAGAGAGATTGTTTCTGTTACAACCTAGATGCATAATGCATTGCTGCATTTACTCCCGAAAACTTCACACGATGTTAAAAGCAAGGGGAGTTTAATGTTCCGTTTGATTTAATTCATTGTGTTCAAATCTAAAGCATTGTCAATTAATGGGAAACATGTTTTTGTATTCCAGAGAGTAACAAATGGGAGTTAATACCCCTATCAACTTTATTTGATGCAAAAAATCAAGTAGGGTATTGAAGGATACATTCTTCTTCTGTCAGCTTGCTACACAACAACAAGCCTAGTAAAATCCCACAATAGTAGGGTCTGGGGAGAGGATATCTATGAACAGACCTTATCCCTATTTGGAAGAAGAGAGATTGTTTCCAAAAGACACTCGGGCAATAATTAGAATTTTGCAACTGATTGTTGGAGACTTGGAGAGCATCAAATCATTTTCATCATTTGGAAGAAGAGAGGTTGTAATCCCTATAATTTTTACAAGTACAAGTTAGCATTACAAGACCAACTTATGATCTAAGATTGATCAGGTATATACCACAAGAAACAAAATACAATCCTATTTCCATTGGGATATTGGATTGAAAATGTAGCATTACTAGAAAGTAAGAAGCAATTGAAGTTCAATAACGCTTTGTTTTATTATTCTACTCCATCTGTCCCTAAAAGATTGCTACAGTTTAACTTTTTTGTTCAAATTGTGACACTCTTTGACCGCGAATTAGATATAGTTTCTTGACAATGGATAGAGGGGAGCATATATCCCTGTTATTGTTTCTTGACACCAAACTCTGCAACAACATTAGATTTGGAGAATGTTGGGAAATTTAGCTTCAAAATGAATCCTATGGAGTTAATAGCTAGCTAGTTGGTTACCCAATTAACCAACTTTTTTCGTCTCCGAGTGTTATGGGACGGATGGAGTATGATACTAAGAGTTCAGTGGATAGACATATATCCGCGTTGATGAATGTTAATCTATCGAAATTATGATATAATTCTAATTATATTAATATTAAAATAAATAATGTTGGATTCAAATACGCCTAGCCCTAACACCCCGTTCGTAAAACTAAATATATGCAAAGTTTAAATTACAAAATTTTAACTATTAAATGTTTTGCAAAGCCCCCCTCATTTTCTTCTTATTCATGCATTGACATTGTCTTCAAGTCAAATGACGCCAGGGCTGACATCATGATGTTAATAACACATTAATTTTTTAATTTTATTTTCTGGTTTAAAATTCTAGTGCTTGGATTTGGAAATTTGTATTATTATTCAATAAGTGAATATGTAAATGGTGTGTAAAAATGTGAAGCAGGACACAATAAAACCATGTGCAAAAGTAAACGGGGGTGCATTGATAATGTCAAATGTATTGGCTATTTATTTCTTTGACATTTTTTCTTCTTAAGTAATGGGATGAATAGTCCATGGATAAGAACAATTAATTTTGCTTCGTTTTTGCGTGTTAAATATTTGGCCTTGTTTTTGTTGTCTTAATTTTAATTGGTGTATGGGTTATGGAATATGAAATGTAGAAATTGGAGTTTAAAAACTAAGAATTGGATAACCATTTCTCAGCAAAAAAAAACATAAAGAAATTGCGCAGAAAAACATTTTACATTAAAAAGTATAGTAGCGGTATGTTCTTTTCAGCTAGAATTCTAGGGTTGGATGTTGAAAAGAATTTATAAATAGTAGTGTTTGTGTTTAAAGAGAATGCAAAAACACATTTTACATTAAAAAATTATACTCCGTAGTAGTGTTTGTGTTTAAAGTGATACTCCTTCCGTCCCTCCTTGAGTATTTGTTCACTTTTGACTTTTTTTGATCAAAATTGGTAAATGTTGACCTCAAATTAAATAAAAATGATATTAGATATTGATACATAAAGAGTTTTATTATATTTATTGTATTAAATATTTTCAAAATATTATTTTATGTAATTAAAATACAATATATATTTTATTTAATTATAGGTCAAAGGTTGAAAACAGTTGACAAAAAAAGTCAAAACTGGACAAATACTCAGGGACGGAGGTAGTATATTATAGATTTAGACGTGTGATCTTATTGTATATTCATTATATATAAATAAAATTTTTAAGTCATAAGGGAGTTGAAAGAAATTGGAAATAATTTTAAAAAGTTGAAAGTTATTTTTTTTCAATTGAAATGAAGAACTCTAAGAGTAACAAAGTGTTGAAAAAAGAAAAGATTGACAAATTCGCAATGAGTTTACCTTAGAGCAATTTTTTTTTTAAAAAAAAAATTGAAGTCCAAAATTTCAATGGGTTTACCTAGAGCCAAAATTCTGAATTAAAGTCTAAATTAGCAATGAGTTCACGTAGAGCAATTTTCCAAACAAAAGTCCAAATTCGAAAAGGTAAGAAAAAACCTTTTAGGGGAGGGGAAAAGTAAACAAAAGTTTAATCCAACACGTCAAATCCTTTGTTTTCTCTATTAATATAGAGTAATCAAAAGTCTCTCTACCACTTGTGATCATCTATTTTTCTCCATTCCTATACAATCTTCCTTGTTTGATTTAAGATTTTTTTAGTGAAATTATTACTCGTTCATTTTATTCAAAAAAAGCAGAAATAAAAATTAGAATTTTATCTTATTCAAAAACTACTGAGTACTCTCTCCGTTTCGAATCAATCGTTCTCTTCATTATTTCGAGTTTTTGATAATTTTTGTTTGTGTATGCGTTTTCATTGATCATTTAATAAAATAAAATTGATATGACAACACTTGTTTTATAAAAAATTGTATTTAGTTTTTGAAATATGAAGTAGGTATTTTATATTTTATTGCGACATCAGTTTGTAAATAAAATCAATTTAAAAGGGATGATATTTTACACATTGTTCGAGAAGAAATGATTAGTTGCGGATGGATGGAGTACTTAAAAAATTTTACAAGTTATAATATAGCTCAATTATTTTATCTTATGTAATGATCATTGGAAATGTATAATGAAAAGAGAGAGAAATTTGACTTTGCAAATTTTTTTAAACAATGTTTTAAGGGCCAATTTTTTTGTAGAACTATTAAGCAAATATTCGGGTTTATAATCGGCATAGTGGCCGGTTCACGAGTTTTCCTGTGCCAATATGCACTTTTCGGGTTCTTGAGGTGTTGGACCATGCTAGTTTGGTTTTTTGTCGGCAGTTCCACTGGTTCAGCGGATCGGACTAATTTAATTTTAATAATTTAGGCTCTTATTTATCATACCAAAATCATACGTAGTAGTTCAAATCTTTTAGAGTATAAAATATTTTTAGACCTACAACTACAAACTTTTGCTTTCGATTGAATTGCTTTCTTGATATAATATCGGAGCCTTGGTGGTCAAAAAGGCGACCAGTTCAAATCTCATCCTCGCCTATTTTTTAAAAAATTAATATTCACGTGCAAAGCTCGAGTAGATATAAGTCTGGTCTGCGCGTGAGAAGACATATTCGGATATAAAACTTTTTCCAAAACTACAATAATCACAAACATAAACTTTAATTATATTAGTTCCTTAACAAAATCACCTCTCTTGAGCAAGAGTCTCCTAGTTCTTGAGATGTTAGATAAAAAGACTTCATCCCTTTTTTTATCTCAAACAAACAAATACTCATAAATATTTATTAAAAAAAAGTGAAGTGTATTATATTATGTCTACACTTATTTGTGTTGACCCTTTGTTCTAGCAGAAAAGGTTGTGTTCATTATTTACCATATTTAAATGTTGAAATAAATTTAAAAAAATAATAATAAAAGGGGAGTACACACACATTTCAATCAAAGCCTCCACAAAAGGGGACGCGTCACCATACACACACAAAAGGACGGCACCGATCACCTTTGACTTCCATTTCTCAAAGTCCCTTCCCACTCTTCTCTCTCTCTCTCTCTCTCTTCTTTCTCTCTCTATATATACCCTCCCCTGCCCCCCCCCCCACCATTTCAATCATCTCCTCTCTCTCTCTCTCCCCCCAGCAAGAAACTCAAAGTGGAAAAGTTTGTCATCATTAATTACAGCTTGCAAAACCCAGAAATTGAAGCCCAGAAGAGATATATATAGTCAACAACAATGGCAAGAACACCCTGCTGCGATAAAGATGGCCTCAAGAGAGGTCCTTGGACTTCTGAAGAAGACCAGAAGCTCATTGATTACATCTCCAAACATGGCTATGGCAACTGGCGCACTCTTCCCGCCAATGCTGGTAATTACAACAACAAGAAAAACCCATTCTTTTAATTTTAATTTCTAGAGTAGAAAATCAGATCAGAGTCTTCTTGACTTAAGAGATAATGATTTCAAACCTGTCACCCAGTTTTAAAAATCCAAACTTTTGTTCAATAACACTCCAAGATTGTATTTTGATCACAGATACGCTCCGAAAATTCATGCAAAATCTTGAATTTTTGAGCGTGTTTGTCGTAGTATAAATCTTCTGAACGGTGTCTCGATTATAAGTTTGAATTTTTGGTTGAATTTGTTTCAGGATTGCAGAGGTGTGGAAAGAGTTGCAGGCTAAGGTGGACGAATTACCTTCGTCCCGACATCAAAAGAGGCAAATTCTCATTCGAGGAGGAGCAGACAATTATCCACCTCCACAGTATCTTAGGAAACAAGTGAGTTCTAACGAATGATCCCGCGAATACTTGAAGATTGCTCTGTTTTTTATGAAGTGAATCTGAATCTGATTCCGGGCTCTGTTTTTTTTTGTTTTGTTTTAAGGTGGTCGGCGATTGCGGCGAGGTTGCCGGGGAGGACCGACAACGAGATCAAGAACTACTGGAACACGCACATAAGGAAGAGGCTTCTGAGAATGGGGATCGACCCGGTGACCCACGCGCCGCGCCTCGATCTTCTAGATCTTTCCACGCTCTTCCAGGCGCCGCCGGCGTCCTTCCCGTCCTCCTACTACGAGCCCTCCGGCGGATTGGACCTCCTACGAATCATGTCCCAGCAACAGTGGGCCGACCCCGCCGCCGCCGGGCCCATCCAACCGGACAACCTCTGTTTCCAGAGTTCCGGCGTGCAAGAGCAAATCCCGGCCCAAGATTATTACATCAACGGCGAGGCCCAGATTCTGCCGGAGCCCAGTACCGGAGACTTCGGGTTGCCGGACTGCACGGCCGACGAGTACTACTCTCTGCTGCAGAACCTCGGCGGGTGCTACGAGCCGCTGGACGGAGCTCAGCCGTTGATGGTGATGGATCCTGCGCCGTTGGATGGGAGTCAGGATTTCGCCGGGTTCCGGCAAGTTTGGTCAACGCCGTGTTCGAGTCAGGTCAACAGCAGCAGCACCATAACCACGGCGGAGGACGAGAGGGAGATTAGCTACTGCAGCGATCTGTTGAACTTCGATGTTTCTGACGTTTTTGATGTTAATACTTTCATGTAAATTTTTTTTAATTTTAAGCTTTCCAATTTATTTACTTCAAAGTAATTAATTAGTACCAATACATGTTTATCCAAAAAAAAGTAGCAATATACAGAGCATGAGTATTAGCTTTGTGAAATTTGCACTCAATAGGATTAAAACATAAGTTATTTTTCAATGTAGGATTTAAACTTTTTTATTCCTTAAATATGACTTAATAAAGACTAGTCAAAAGAGTAATGTCCAAGTGATGCTGGACATTTACTTGAATAATGACTAATAAATAATGATCAATGATCTTACATTGGAAAATAAAAACATATGCTCTTATATTGATAAAGTCATTATATTTTAGTCGTATTTAAGTTATCTTTACTTTTTCTCTCAATCCAAAAAATTTACCCCTTTGACTTTCTTTTTTTTGGAGGGAAACAAAGACTATTCAATGAGTGGGTAAATAGCTTTGATGAGAAAGGAACATAGGTGAGATCCTAACGAAGGAATATTGGTGAGTATAAACAAGGTGTACCCCATCTGTCCCCCACCCCCTCCATTACCACAAAAATGGGCAAAAATTTTAAAAAAAATTAAATAAATAAAAAGTAGATAAAAATGAATGGTAGAGAAGGGGTGGGGGACAAATGGGGTACACATTTGGTGTACCCCTAGCATGGCTCTATAAACTATGGTACCCACCATTTTTGTGAGGGAGGAAGAGAGATAGAGAAGAGGGATAAGAGATGATGATTACACTCATTAGAAATGGCAATGTCATATTGTCAACCCAATTCATTAGCACTGAATAGATATGATGTGATGAGTAATAAGTGTAAATTTGATACTCCGTATTTTAGAATAATTGAGAAAGACAATTTAGAAAAAAGAAAAATAGGAAAAAAATGTTTAGAGACGGATAAACTACTTTATAACAATAGTATATTTGCTATTAGCTATCTTAATCGTGAATTGTTCTTTCGTGGTCATAAGATGGACATGAAAAGTGTAGATTTTCTTACATTTTTCATAAGCTGGTAAGTTAATATTTTCTTTTTTTACCAAAGGCATAATTCTTTTATGATATCAATACACTAAGATAGGTTCATAACACGAGCAATAATCTTAAGACCACGAAAAACCTATCAACAATTATATATATAAATGTGTGTGTGTGTGTGTATTCTTCGTATATTTATTTGCTCGAACTAGAAGGGACAATTTGCATTTTCTATTACTTACTAGAGATTAAGGTCATATTCTCTTCACTTGATCTGAATATCTGATTGGTTCTCATTTGATTGGAATAAGTTCTGATTTGATCCAATCTGAATGTACTTGAATTCAAAATTATTTCTGATTTGATTCCAATAAGAATAAGTAATAAATAAAAAAAATAAATTGAGAAGAACATGGCCTGAATGATGATTTATAGTTTCATTTATCTTTTCTCAAATAACTTTCCATGTTAAATCCAAGGATACCTCTTCTCAGATAACTATTCGTGGTCGGGTCTCACGACCCTAGATATGGTTCTATACTTCTATCTTTTATATTTATTTTTTTATAAACTTTATTACGAGTAATTTAAGAGGGGAGGTTAATTAAAAATGAAAATTAGTGTTGAAAGCAATCCGTGAGCATGAAATTGAGACTGAGGTAAAGAAGAGAGGGAACAAAGTCAAATTTAACCCAATAAAAAAAGAGAGAAGTGTTGAGCATTGAAAAGGCAACTAATTGTCATTTTCTCCCCATCTTCACCAATTGCTAGTCCAATTATACACGCCTTTGTTTTTATAATAATGGTTAGATTGACTTGTTTTTTAAACATGTGATGCAACGTGTTTGCTACTGTGTGTTGCAACAAAAGAATTGAATCATTAGTTTTTGTATAATGATGTCATGTTCTAGTTTTTTATTTACCCATCCTATTAAACTCTAGTATAAAGTAAGAACAAAATTAGAATATAACATCAAAATTATGCACTTTAAAACTAGTTTTTTTAGAGGGTATATTTTGTGGGGCGCATGGAGCATCTCTTGGTGAATCCGGCCAAAATATAATTCTAGATTTGATATCTGTGAATATCACAATCCTTGGTAAGAGTACTTCAATTTGATGTCAATCGATGTTGGAGACATGTATCAAATTTATCAATATGAGTGCCTCAAAAAACTTATCAATATGTGAATTTCGATATCTCTTTCAACTGCCGGTCACCGGATTATTGCATATTCACCACTGCATCGGCCACTTGACGCTGCCAATTGGTTCTCGTTGCCAAATACTACCTATATCACTATGTGGAATTTATCTAAATAATACTAAAATTTAGTAACTTTTCTAATGTAATACCATATATTAATTTCATGATGTAGTACCACTGGTTATTGTCTACTGGTCACTATCACTAATATATAATTTTACGAGATTTTAGATTTTTCTAAATAGTTTTTGTTCATATTTCTGAATTCATTTCATGTCAGCACTACTACGCTCAATTAAACGAGCCCTTAGTATGGTGGACCCTAGGCAAATTGTTATGTTTATGAATTTATCCAGTGGCAGATTTAAGAATTCGGGTAAAAGGGGCATAATTGGTAGGGATCCGGGCAGCGTCACTAGATTTTTTTAAAGAGAGAGTATGAATTGACAAAAATATATTGAATTTATTTTAAACATTTATTGAATGTAAAATATTGTTTAATACTCCCTTTGTCCCAATTTAAATTGTCTGTTTGCATTTTTTCTCCGTCCCAAAATAAGTTGTCTGTTAGTTGTTATCGTAAACTTTTAAAAATAAAATACCTAAACTACCCCTAAAATAAGTCACTTTTCTTCACCTTATCTTCTAATTCATAGTCATGCCTTCTATAAAGTAATGACAATTTTGAAAAATCAATTCTATTTTTTCTTTTCCTTAAACATGTCCAAAAGTCAAAACAGACGATTTAAAACGGGACGGAGGGAGTAGGTTTTATAAATTTTATTACAAATAATAAATTATGTGCAATAAAATTTAACAAAAAACTAAAAACTAGCTTAACTAGATAAGATTTCATTAATTTTTTTTGGGATTACATAATTGTATATGGGGTCAACCCCAATTTAGATGGTGGCATGTAGCTCAAAGTATAGATTTTTTTTTTTCAAAAAAAAAGTTTAACACCTAATATTAGTAAGGGGGCATTGGCCCCCAATTCTTTCTTAGTAGATCTGCCTCTGTGTTTATCTATTGTATACACCTTGTGTAATTGACAAAGATTTACTTATTATGGCATCACTAATAGAGAGGAATGAAGTGGGGAATAAGCTCGATGGTGTGGATGGGAAAAAAGAGAAGAATTGTTAGAAAGGAGAGAGATGAGGTCGGGGGAAATAACATTTTCCTGGAGAAAGAAAAATTTTGGTAGCCAATTATTATTTTATTTTTTATTTGTTTTTTGTACAAATGAAGAGATGACAAGTGGTAAAAATAATTAAAGATATAGAAGGATATGATGAATAGAGAAGTATTGATCACGATGAAAAAGAAAGTGAAGTGCTATTGAAAATAGTTGATATGAGGGGAAAATTATTATTGATGCTCTTAGAGGATGATTATTGTTGCTCTAATAGATACAAGGCGTGTTTGGGAATAGCGTTAGCGTTTTGGATAAAATTTTAACGGCGTAGATTACTTTGAAAACGCTAACGCTAAACGCTGCTCATACATAGCCTTTTCAAATCGCTAACGCTATTCCCAAAAAGGCTCACAATAAACAAACATGACTATTCTTGTTGGGCAAAGTCTAGGTGACAAGTGGGGAGTACGTGCAAACTAGGGATAAGACCCATGATCGAACCTTGACAAGGACGAAAAAGGAAAACTATGTAAAATACGAGATTATTGTACGAACCAAGGACAAATTCTTACTCTCTAATTGTTATCAAATCTGGACTTTGATCGCAGATTGGTGGCAAAAAGTGCATCAGGTACTTGTAGAGGCCATATGCTTAGCATACTACCTCTCAGTGCAGTTGTTAGAAAATCGATCTCGGTTCTTATCTCTTAAGCACTACTTGCCTTGCCAACTGCACAATGCTCATCGCCTTTATTTTACAGAGCATTGTTTATTGTAAAGAAGACTAGTGTATGGCAATTAAATATGTTACGTATGTAATTAATTAACAAGCATTAGTAGTAGTTAGTGATGAGTACATCCAAATGCACTCTCATATATCTCATCAATAATTCACAGTATATGAATTTATGCAACTACGACTTTATTTAATTATGCTTCCCTTCTTATACTGTATATATAGTACAGTAGCATTTCTATTTATTATTTTTTTGCGGTGATTAAAAGCATGTTATTAAATTCATTCATCGTTTGATTTCATACAATTTTCAAAGAAACCATTTATAGTGCTACAGTCCCCTGTTAACGTCATCCCATCATCAAAGTCGCACTGCACTAATTATTTGCTGGTACGGTTCTACCCTTACTACCTAGTCTTCTAGTACTCCCTCCATATATATTTCCCCCAAAAAATACAAGTCTCATAGTTGAAAGGACATTCTCTCAAATACTTCCTCCGTCCCAAAAAGTTTGTTACGTTTAGAAAAAATTGCGTCACGTAAAGTTCGTTATATTTCTATTAAAAAATCACTTTTATCCCTTACTTTTTCATATCCTACCTATCACATCATACCTTTTTTCTAATAATCTAGTCATCACATCCTACTTTTACCCATCAAATCAAGAGTATTTTTGTAAAGTCAATACCAAAATATCCCTCCCTTAATTTCCCAAAAGGTCAAACTGTCACATTCTTTTTGGGACGGAGGGAGTAGTTTATAAGAAATAGTTATTAGGAAGAGATAAATTTGATTTTGGACGCAAGTTAATGGTAAAAGATGAAGTTCACATCTGTTACTTACAGAGATCATACACTTGATATAGGTGAAGTCTCTCGACGTGATTGCAAGAAATCGAACTCAATTCTTACCCTTTTGACAATCTTTGTATTTGTCAATTGTAGAACACCCACCCTCAAAACTTTTCAATTTGTATAGGGCTCTTCGTTTGGATTGTATTAGGGAGTAACTTTTATGGCTCATTTACATTGGAGGTACTCTAACTATAAATATTGTACTCCATTCATTCGGAAAAACAATTTTATTCTTATTTTTGCACATTTCATAAAATATTTTCACCTTCTTTCTGAAATCCTCATGAATACATCATATTTTTTCCTCTATTGCTGGTAGAAAATATTATAGGGATATTTTAGACACTTGAGGTGGATAAAAGTATTATGCTTTATACATAAACAGTTAGGACGAAATTATTTTTCCATACTCAGGAAGTATAAAAAAAATAGTATGAGTATAAATTTATTTCAGAACAAAGAAAATTTACTTATCTAGTACTTAAACACAGTGATTTTCGAATGTAGTACTCCCTCCGTCCTATAATGATCTTCCCAGAGCACTATTCCAACTTCACAGGAATTTATATTTATTTGTGTTTTTTCATGGCCTATATGATAAAATAAAATATTCTTGTCACCACTTGTTTTGTTGAACTTTTGGTGTAGTTTTTAAATATGTATATTTTATTTTTTATTTCTATACCAATATTTAAATAAAATAGATTGAAAAAACTTGGGATTTTTCTTCGTTTTGCGAATCGGGAAGATCATTATAGGACGGAGAGAGTACCATATATTTTAATTTTGTTCCAATATAGTACCATTGTTCAATGCCCAATGGACATTTGTCAAGTAAATGGATTAAGTATAACCATTCCACTTTTAGTATATATTAACCGTTCCACTTTTAGTACTCCCTGTCCCGCAAGAACCTGGGCTCCGATACCACATGTTGGGACTGCGCGTGCCCTCCCCCCAACCCCGCATTAGTATGATATTGTCCGCTCTGGGTCAAGCCCTCACGGATTTGTTTTGGGCACCTCCCAAAAGGCCTCATACTAATGGGGTTGAGTGAACCTATATATTTTGGTCCATTTTTTCTTCTCCCTCCGGTGTGGGACTTGAGGAATCCCCAACATATTCTTCTTGCCAAGTACTCCCTCCCTCCCAATTTATTTGCCACATTTACTTTTTCAACCGTCGCGAGAACTTTTGTTTATTTCTACGTTTTCATTGGTTATTTGATAAAATAAAATATTCTTGACACCTCTTATTTCGAAGAACTTTTCATGTAGTTTTTTGATATGTAATTTTTATTTCTTTACCCATATGTAAATAAAATGAATTAAAAAAACTTAATATTTTGTCTCAGTAATAGAAATGTGACAAATAATTTGGAACGGATGGAGTACATGTTGATGTAAAGTCAGAGCCTACATGTCGCACATAGAGCTTACGTGGACTATAGGGGTAAAAAAAGGAAAGTTCCTCGAACGCAGCAGTTTATGAAGATTTTGGTCTTCTTTCACATGCTCTCTACAATATTTTTCCTTCCTAAATACTATCCTTCTCGGAAATTTCAAGAAAAATAAAAAATTCATGTCATAGTTAGTGTATAAGAAAAAAATTATTAAGAGTCATGTGTTATGTTCTTGAAAAATGAAAAAAAAATTAAGAAGAAATCATCTTAAATAGGCATAAAATATTGAAAAAGTATCAAAATATGAGCTCAATATTGTTATCTCTAAAATAGAAATTTACGTTGTTGTAACACTTTATATAAAAATTTCATAAAACTTGTTGAGCCATGAATATGTACAACCAAGGTCCTCCCTAATTTCTAGACCTTTTCACAAAAATTATGGAGTTTAGAAGCTAATGTGGAAAATGGTGCATTTCACCCAAGTTAATCTGTCTAATATTAATCTTGATCTTAATCCTAATTCCAATCCCGAAATTCTAATTCTAATCCTACTTTCCTAATCTTAATCTTATCTTAATCTCAATCCCCATTATAACCATAATAATAATTCTAATCCTAATTCTAATACTAATACTAAGGAGTCCACAACAGCAAGATCCATATATTTGAAATTGACTTGAGGACCATAGGACATTTGTCATATTTTTTGGCAATATATATAGTCATGAATTTACGATTGATATTTAAATGCATTTTAACTCTATTTTGGAAATAAAACATAAATTTTTATTTTGATATATTTTATATATTTTACTCCTACATTAATCTTATAAATACTCCTACTTTACTTGTAATTATTTTCTTCAATTATTCCAAAAAATAAAATTGTATTGTTTGTTGTCACCTCTTGTTTTGTAAATCTCTTATTGTAATATATATATATATATATATATATATATATATATATATATATATATATATATATATATATATATCTTTGAACACTAACTTTTTATAAAATAAATTAAAAACAATTTCACTCAGGTCCCATTTGGTACATGAAATTCAAACTATGGAATTGGAATTGAGGACTTCAATTTCAATTCTGGTGTTTGGTTGTATAAAAATTATGTGGATTTAGAATTGATAATGTAAAAAATGAATTAAAATTGACAGAATTCAATTCTATAGAATTGAATCTCATGAAATTTCAATTCAATTCCAATTCCACCAATTTCTTATACCAAACGGACCCTCAAAGCAAATTGGCAAGAACCTAGAGTGATGGAGGAAGTAATACTAGGATTAATATAATAAGAAGTTACTGCCTATTTCAAATAAAAAAAATGTAAATAGTTATTCTAACAAAGCTGCTAGGCCCGCCTTTCTTGGAATGTGCAAATATTGTTACTTTAATGAATATCTTAGCGCACATTTAAATTTAAAAATAAAATATTTGTACACTAGAAATTGTACCTTATTTTGTACTCCGAAGATATGTATTACTCCCTCCGTCCAGAAAACATGAGAGTTTTGATTTAGAAGAGGGATTTAAGGGAAGTGTATTTTGGTATTGCATTTTCAAAAATGTTTTTTTGATGTGATGGGTAAAAGTATGATTTGATGGATAAATTATTAGTAAAAAGGTATGATGTGATAGGTAAGGTAGGAAAAAGTAAGGGATAAAAGTGACTTTTTAATAGAAATGAAAAGTATTTTTTGGGACGGATGAAAAAAGAAAGGAGAAAGGTTTTCTTGGACGGAGGGAGTAACATCTTATGTTGCTCTAACCCTAGTGTGATGATTTAAAGTAATACAAAATGTCAGTGTAACTTTTTTTGAGTCAAATAACATTTTATAACAATGTGGACCGTTAAAATATCAGTGCATCATTTAGGGTATAATTAATTTGAGGTATACTTTTTGGCGTACACCCCTAGCATGGTTGTTAAAATTATGACAAAGTTTGTATAGGTGAATCTAGTAATCTACCGTTTAGAAATGTGCAATTTAGTGTATTATATTCAAAAAAACATTACATTTACTTATTACTGCATTTTTTTATTTTTATAAATTTTGTAACTTAGTTTTAAATTTTTCATTACTTATTATAATTTTCACGTTCAAAAGGCTTTGAATAAATCCTTGTATATATATACATACTGGTTACGAATATATATAAAAAAATTCGTTTTTTTATAAAGTAAGAGAATGTAAAATTAAAGAATATTCTCTATTATCCTTCAACTGTGTGTTAGATGCCATAATATTTGGCGAAAAATGTTCCAACTAATTTATTCCAATCATGCAAATTATTTAATTAGTGGGAGATTGTTTTTACCATTGGACACAATGATTGCTACAAGAGTATATACGGATATATTGTCATATTCCCAAATTACTATTATCACTAATCCGTAACTAGCTCATTATCTCTAAGATTTTTAAGAAATATTTGTACTAAATAACACTAAAACTTAAGTCATTTTTTCTTAAATAGCACTTAAAACTATTTCATTTCCTGAGTAACACTTAATAATGTCCAGTGATGACAAACATTTATCTCAATAATCACTAATGGATAATAACTAATTAAAAATACTACATTGAGAAAAAACACATGTGATGCTATTTAGAAAAAGTCACTATGTTTTGGTGTTATTTAGATAAATTCCTCGATTTTTAATCTGTGTATTACTCCCATGAAACATGGGATGTTTTGCTTTTTGAAGAGATTTAAGGGAGTGTATTTTGGTATTGAATTTCCAAAAATGTCCTTTGATGTGATGGGTAAAAGTAGGATTTGATGGGTAGATTATTAGTAAAAAGGTATGATGTGATAGGTATGGTATGAAAAAGTAAGGGGTAAAAGTGACTTTTTAATAGAAATGAGAATTGTTTTATGAGACGGATGAAAAAAGAAAGGAGAAAGGTTTTATGGGACTGAGGGAGTACGTAATAGTATGAAATTAAAATAACTCTTTTTTTTAATTAAAACTACAAACTTTAACCATAAAAAACACATCAAATTATTACATGAACTTAATATGGCCATGGGTGAACAAAAATGCATTATTCTCATGAAAAATGCTAGGGGTACACCAAAGGTGTACCCCATTTGTCCCCACCCCCTCCATTACCACAAAAATGGGCAAAAATTTTAAAAAAAAATTAAATAAATAAAAAGTAGATAAAAATGAATGGTGGAGAAGGGGGTGGGGGACAAATGGGGTACACATTTGGTGTACCCCTAGCATGGCTCTATTCTCATTTCTCTCCACAAGGTCCATTCTCACAGGAACCTGCACGTACACACACACACACATATATTATGCATTGAGCCATTAAAAATACAGTAAATTAATTAAAGACTTTATACTCCGTATATAATAATAATTATTTATTATAATTGTTGATGGAGGTCCAAGATTCAAAAGAAGAACAGTGGAAGGCCCAAAGTTAAGCAGATAATGTCATTAATCTATACTTAGAATTCAACGACACATCTCTGTATGTAAGAGACAAGAGTGTGTACATATTCCATGTTTCAAGCTAGGGTTAAATTATTTCTCCCCCACTTTGTTTGCATGCATGAGTTTGAAGATGAGAGCTAAGCATGTGCGTTTGTGTAATTGGAATAATTAATGATTATGTATATATATATATCGGTGGGGTTCTAGTGACACCGGAGTACGGTGCCACTAGCGGTGCCACTGGCATTTTGGGGCACCTCCGGTGCTCTATTCGCAAAATTGACGGTTCCTACTCCTCCTAACCCACCCCCTAAACCCTCCACCCTACCCCCGCCCCCGCCCCGCCATTCGCAAAATTTTTTGTACTCCATTTGTACACCTTCATTGTAAACCATTCATTATATATTTATTTAATTAATTATTTTTTTTATCAATATTTAAATTATGTGGTTGAGATGCTTTGGAGGACATTTTTTTAGTGTCCCCCTGCATTTTTTATTACTACCTCCCTCCCAAAATCAATAACACTCTTCAAAGAACACGCACATTTTTTTTAATAATTAAAGAGAATGATATGTGGTCTACATTTGTTTTTTCTACACATATTTCAACTACTCACTTTTTATTTCTTTACTCTCTATCCCTTAATAATGTTCTACAATATCTTTTTCACTTGTCCCAAAATAATTTTTCACTTTTCATGTTAGACAAACTTTTTGTGGTTTAGATAACTAATTTCTCTCTCTTACTTAGACTACTTTCATTCACACAATTTTACTTTTTCTAATTATTGTATCCGGTCAATTGTAATACATTAATAAGGAACGAGAGAGTACCATTATGACCTCCGATAACCTTTGTTAATTTGCATGTTTCTACTGATTAAATATTTAATAAGATTAAATACTCTTGTCTAATCTTGCATGTTTTATAACATGTTTGATGTAATTTGAAATATTCCCTATGTAATTTTTTTTTTTAATGTCTATACCAATTAGGAAATAAAGTTATTTTAAATGAGATGAGATTGTGCACATTCTTTTGAAGTAAGACGGATAGACAATTATATATTGTAAGACGAAAAGAGTGTATTAAATCAAATTGTTTAAATTAAGGAGTAATTATGTATTTAAAAAATAGGAATGATTGTTTATAATTATAGAACGGGTACAAGGAACAGTTCATCATCATCATCATCTTTCAATTAATTATGGCATCAGCTAGCAGCTGCACATGCATGCATGCAATTTTCAATTAATGCCTACGAGGAAAAAAATGACACTCGTAGGTGTTTATCCATTACTCTTAATTAATTAGCCAGTTAGGGTTTTTAATCCTTGATCGGGATTCTTTTTACTACTTTCCAAAGTTATTTTAATTTCACACGTGTAAATAATAAAAATGGCAAGAGGATTATTTATACCCGGAGTATTTCTCAATTTAATTTTAAGATTTCGCATAACTGGAGTAAAATTATACTCCCTTTGTTCATTAATTTCTTTCTCAATTTCCTTTTTGGACCGTCTAAAAAATTTCTTTCCCGTTTCATATTTTGGAAATAAACTTTGAGTAATTTACTTAAATAGCACTAAAATATACTAGGTAATGATTTTCCCTAAATAGCATCATATGTGTTTTTCTTCCCAATGTAGCACTTTTAGTCATTATTCATAAACTTTTAATGAATGTACCATTATACCCCACTTTCATCTGAAATATTTACTTTATCTCATCACATCAAACACAACACATGAAAAGTCTTTACACTTTTTAACTTTTCTTAATCTCAGTACCAAGTCAAACCGGAAAAATTATTTGGGCAGAGAGAGTATGTTGTTGAGGGTAAAATTCAGTGAAAATGTACTCCTTCCGTCCCAACTCAAATTAATATTTGCAGCTACTATATACTCCCTCCGTTTCTTAAAACTCTTCCTCTTTCATTTTTTTTGTTTTTCTTAAAACACTTCCCTTTTCTATTAAAAAACCACTTTTACCCCTACTTTTTCATACCCTACCTATCACATCATACTTTTTCACTAACAACTAAACTATCACATCTTACTTTTACCCATCACATCAAGGGCAAAATTGGAAAGTCAACTACAATTTAACACTTCCTTATTTTCCCCCAAAGTCAAAAGAGGAACTCTTTTGAGAAACGGAGGTAGTATTATACCTTCTCGATAACTTATATTTTTATGTATATTTTTGTTGATTATTTGAAAAAATAAAATTTTTTTGTTACCTCTTATTTTGTGGAATATTAGTTTTGATGTACTTTTGAGTGATGTAATTTATCTTTTGAAAAGAGATGAAATTTTGTACGTTCTTCAAAATGGGATGAATTATTTCACCTCATAAAATTTATTGACTTTCTTGGTTTCAATTTTTAAATATTGCGGGGGGGGGGGGGGGGGGGGGNTGAGGAGGCGGTGTCAAGGTAGGAGTCTATGAGGTTGAAAACTATCAATTTTACGATAAGAGCAGCTTAAGTACTATAAAACTATCATGAGGTTGAAAATCATGCGAGGAATTTAAATACTCCATACGTTATTAGAGAATATAATAAAAAAGTTTAAGTACTATTTAAGAAATACAAAAGTTTAAGTACTACATTAAGAAATGACATACTTCCTCCGTCCCATAAAACCTTTCTCCTTTCTTTTTTCATCCGTCCCATAAAACACTTCTCATTTCTATAAAAAAGTCACTTTTATCCCTTACTTTTTCATACCCTACCTGTCACATCATACCTTTTTACTAATAATCTACCCATCAAATTCTACTTTACCCATCACATCAAAAGACATTTTTGGAAATTCAATATCAAAATACACTCTCTTAAATCTCTTCAAAAAGCAAAACATCTTATGTTTCATGGGACGGAGGGAGTATATTTTAATACGGAGTACTATTTACTACTGCACAAATGACTTCTAGTTCCATAAGTAATTTTTTGGAGGCCATTTCCCCCTTTCCAAACACGGTAAAATCCTGATTTAATTTCTGAACTTTATTGGCTTTTGCAGTAGGGCTTTTCCCATTATTACTATTATTATTTGATGTATTTCTTCAATCTTAATTAATATTTTGTACACTAGAACTTTAATGGTGTCTATGCAAGTTACTCCGTATTTTATTGCATCGTCAATTGGAATATTATAGGGAGGAATTGTAACGCTGCGAAATACTCCGTAACATTATGAAGAAGGTATACGAACGTGAAAAATGAACTTGATAGATCGAACGAATTGCGTGAGAACATGCTTTCGATTTAACGACGTTATTTCATAGTATACCTTACCAAAATACTTCAATCGGATAAGACATCAATACAAAAACAGACAATGAATTTCGACCGTGTCAAACATACCTGCGTCTCTATATTTGTAGAGACAAAAACGTGATAAGACACATTGGCTCGCATAAAGAAACATCCATGCAAAGAGTTGCATGCAGTTTTGGGCTAATATGATATGTGTATTCATACGTTCAATTCTTAAACGTTTTGGGCTCCGTTCACAAAAATCTAAAGAATTTTTTAATATTTTAGACCCCGGTGAGAGGCTCTGTCCCTTGAACCCTGCTATCGGGGGCTGTCGGCCCCCGGACTCCTTGTATGAATTTGTAATATCGTTAAACAAGCATTCATGCACTCCGCACCTCCTAACTCTTTTGAAATCGTCTATTCAAATTCTGGTCTGATCTAAATACATCTAATTACATAAAGTAGCCAATGACACAAAATCACCAACATTGTCATATTTTTTTAAATTAAAATTTATATTACACATTTTTAGTTTATATAAAACAGAATGACTCAAATAATAGTACTCAAAAGAATAACTCGAATAATATTACATATTTAAGTATATATAATTTAAAAATCTAATATTATTACTCCGCAATATAATAATTTCAATCTCTTTTCTCATCAACAAGGACTAGAAAACTCTTTTTTTCTCACCATTCTTCTCCTTAAACGTTGTCACAAATCGGACGTTTAATTTCCAGCTGTTTTGAACAATTTACTTGGAATAAACAATTAGCTAGGAGTATTAAGGTCGATCAATCTATTAGAAAGTCAAAGGGGGGAAGTCCTTTACATTTGTGGCTACTACCAATCCACGCGGATTACTACGTGACCAAAATGAAAATTTGTAATCACCTTTTAAGTGCCACTCAAATCCTTAACTTCCACTACCTCTTATTTGGTCTTCCGACCACTAAAACAACATTTCAAATATTGTTTTATTCCGTTCATAGGAAAATTCTTTCGTGATGCTAAAGATCACATTTATTTTATGAACTTTAACTCCCTTCGTTCTAGTGTATTTGTCAAGTTTGACTTTTTCGAGTCAAACTTTGAGCTTCAATTAAATAAAAATCGTAATGTTATGACATTTAAATCGAATGTCACGTGAACTGTCCCAAAACGATTATCCACTATCTGGTCTATAGAGAATATGGGGCATATGGGTTACCCAATCCAAAAAAAAAACAAATCCACCCAATTATGGGATTATACAAATATCTAACTCTTTGCTTTAATCATGCTGATGTCAGTATAATTTTGGGTGGACCCTATTTTGGGCATTGGGCTGATAGAATGTTTTTATGGGTCATTTTAATTCTTCTGGGCGGAGTTTGTACATGTAGCACTGTTGGTATACGGGGTATGCTTTATTTTTTGGGAAAATTATGTGAAATAATTTAACATTTATACAATTTTTTAAAAAATAATCCCATCTTTAAAAATTTTGTGTAATAACATTGACTTTTCGCTTCTGTTTGTATTTTGGGTCACTGTTAGGGAGGTAACAGTGACCTAACAGGGCTTTTTTAAAAAAGATTTATTTCCCGTTATGAAAAGAAAATTGATATTATTTGCGATTAATTTTATTTCTTAAAGTTTTAAAAGAACTCTATTATTTGGGTTTATGTGTTTAGAAATATTTCAGTACGCCCTTATTTGAAATTTATGTGTATTTTAAAGAGAAATTTACCTAAATAGGACTAAAACATAATGACTTTCCCAATATAGAACTATATGTTTTTATTTCCCTATGTAGGACCTTTGGTCATTATCAAGTAGTCATTATTCAATTAAATGTCCATCATTACTGGACATTGTTTCTTCCACTAGGTCATTATTAAATCCTATTTAAGGAATAAAAAAGTTTAAGTCCTACATTAGAAAAGTCATTATGTTTTAGTCCTATTTAGTGCAAATTTCACTATTTTAAAAAGGTACAGTTCACAACTTTGTAGTGTTATTTTAGAATAAAATAGTAATGTATTATCACAAAAAAGATTTGTAGTGCCCTTAGGAAAAAAATAGTACCGGCAAGGAAACAAATTACCGGACTATCAAAAAAATTCAAAGTGTCAATTTTGAAAAAACTTGGTATTTTTACTTTAGTTTAGTTTCCAAAACGCCCACACAAGAAAAAAAAGTGAGAGTACTACACGTAATTAGTTAAGGTGAGATTATTCAAAGCGCGTAAATGTGAGATCATTTTAGATAATTTTACCCTTAAAACTTTGGACGGGAAATGAGAAATTCTATATATGTATGGAGAAATTGAAAATTGAATCACCTTTTCAATATTGTACGATGAAAAAGGCAAATAATTGTGAAACAAACGTGGCGTATAAACTGGACCGACCGTCCAAAAAAAGGTCTCAATCACTTTCCTATTCTCTCTCAACTCTCCACCGCCCAAAGAAAAATTCCGTTTTGAATTTCACGAGTTTTGAGTTGAACCATGCTACACATACACCGTAAAATATACCCCATTTGTACACCACATGTTTGCATAAATATTTTGATGGTTTACACCGACACAAGTGTTGGTGCGTTAATAACAATTCACACATACACAAATGTTGGTGTATTTAACAAAAATTAGTTTTACACTAACAAAAAGTATTGGTGCAAAACTGCGGAGTAGAAATTGGGGTACAACCCTTGGGGTACACATAGCATAATCCTTTTGAGTTTGCAATAGAAACCCAAAAGATGGTTTTTGTCTATTGTGCAGACTATTTTATTGAAATATAATCTAAGTAGGCCTGGGACTAATTTGCACAACTAAAGCAATATCACAATACCTCTAGGTTTCGTTTGTTATACAGAATTCAAATTATGAAATTAGAATTGAAAACAACAATTCCAATTCTGTTTTTGGTAGCACAAACATATATGGATTTGGAATCGGTAATGGAAAAAATGAGTCCGAAATGGAGTATTCAATTTTATCTGAATTACTTCTATAAAATTTTAACTCCTAATTCAAATCTAATTCTGTCAATTCCGTATACCAAACAGACCCTTGATATAATTCGAAATAAAATAAATATATTGTTCATTTAAAAAAATCAACGCACTAGTATAAGAAAATGAGTATATTCCAAAAGGCAAATGCTTAAATAATATTCTCTCTGTCCTAAACTGAATTTCACTCTTTCTTTCGTGAGTATCAAATAAACTTCATGTTTCCTATGTTTTCCACTCTCTCTTTTCTAAAATGTTTTTTCACATTACGTAAAACAAAAAAAATATTCAAGTAATGGTGAAAACTTACAAATAAATAAAAATTCTAGTAATTTTTAAATATTAAAATGTGACATTTTTTTAAAATATAAAGGAGTATAAAAGAAAGAAATGAGTGGCAAAGTACTTTGGTAATTGACGTCCATGCAATAGAATTGCGCCATGTAAATAAAAGGGACGAAAAAGTTATATTATACTCCCGTCCTCCTAAAACTTTCTTCCCAGAGCACTTTTCTAGCTTCACGGGAATTTATATTTATTTGTGTTTTTTCATGGCCTATATGATAAAATAAAATATTCTTGTCACCACTTGTTTTGTTGAACTTTTGATGTTGTTTTTAAATATGTATGTTTTATTTTTTGATGGATACCCAATATTTTCCCAAGGACTGTAGATCGGCCTAGGTCCAAATATAGGTATCCGGGCCTTATAATGTTAAAAGATAATACGAGAATAATAATTAATAGTAATAGAAGCACTGCTCACTAAATAATAACTCAAATCGGCGGTCCTCTCCTTTATTCGGTCCTCTTAGGAACGGAATATGCTTGAGGATCGCCAGAATATCTTTTATTATTTACTCACGTATTTTCTCTCCTCATTACAAGATATCCTCCATTCCCCAAGTCCCTCTTTCTTTTATAGGCACTCCTCATCCATTATCCTCTTCAATAATGGCAGTGATTGGGGGAATATTCGTGCCAGCCTTCCTCCATCTGTGGGGATGTATCTCAGCTTGAGGCCGTCCACTGGAGGACAAGCCTGTCCGTCATCTCTTGCTCCCTGTCCGTCCCTTTCTTCTTGTCCTTGTCCCTTCAATTAGGGGGGACAGCTCTAGACTCTTCCATACGATTTCTTTCCTTTTGGGGTAGCTTATTCTTAGTGGGCTGGGCTTCAGCCCATTCTTAAGCCCCCAATCCTTTTCCTTTTTCCTATCTTTTCTCACGGATAACTTCCTTTGACTGGCCAAATATATTTTCTCTGGGTCGGACCCTCCTTTTGATGGACGGAATCTAAATTGGGCCTGGGCCCAATTCGCTAGTATTCTCTCGATGGGCTTGGTTCCCATCACATGCCCCTTTTTTTATAAGTCAAAAAATAAAAGATTTTTTGACTGTAGTCTTTCTCGCATGCTCTATTAGAAAGTTTCTCCTCTGTCCCTAATTTTTTTTTTGACGAAGATCCTCTTTTTGGGGAAAACCCCATCATCCACTTTGTATTTACTGCGGATGTTTTCTGTAGCGCATCTTTGCGGACCACGGGCCTTGGATGAATAATTGGCCGACTGGACTGTCTTTTGGTCACACACTCCTTGGATCGTGGTGCCGCATATCTCTCCAATCACTGCCTGGGGTGCCAATGGCCCACGTCACCTTAATAATGGCTGACCATAGCACGAAAAAGGGGTGGCAACAGAGGGCCGCAGGCCTGGGGAATTGCCAGTGTGGACCGCCTGGAAGTCTGCGCCACTTAAATACCCATGGCCCATTTTTCCGAACCCCTTTTGACCGGTCCCTCTGATTCCCTCAATTGCTGCGTAGGGCCGTTTCGAAATAGGTGCCATTCAAAATTCTTACCGTTGCAAAGAGATATTGAGAGTGGACCGTTTCTTCTCCCTCTTCTTTCTCTCTATAAATACGGTCCCTCTCCCCTCTCCTTCTTCACGCCCACACGCAACTCTTCACTTCTCCTGCCTTTATCCCTACCGAATCATCCTCTCTTCTTCCAAAGACCTTTACTCTCGCTCACCATGAAGAAGACAATCTCCAAGGTTTCCAAGATCTTCAACGGCGGCAAGAAATCCAAGGAGGACGAGAATGTTTCCTCCATTACTCCTGCGCAATTGGGGGAGATGAGGGGAGTCATTCCTCCTGATTATGGCGTCCAGGAAGCCACGGGTACTACTTTGGAGCGCAATCCTGACATCTCCCGCCGACTGGTCGTCCACTACGACTCGGTTAGGATGGGATGCCGCTTCCCTCTCCATCCCCTTTTGGTCGAACTTTGCAACCGCTACGCCATACCTCCTGGTCAGATTTCCTCAAACTCCCACGAGAGTCTTTTTGGCTTCTTGGCGCGGTGTCACAAGAGAGGCATCCAACCCACTCTGAAGCTCTTCCTCTCTTTCTTCCGTCCCCACAAGTATGATGGCGAGTTGGGCCGGGGGTTCGTGAGCTTCACGGCCCGGACCGATATGCAGTTTTTGGATAGCCCGATCGACAAACTTGACGATTGGTTCCGCCGCTTCTTCGTGGTGGTAGTTCCCGAAGATCTTCCCTTCCCCAACGTGTGGCGGAAGAAGGAAGATAAGTTCCCTTCTCACCCTTTTCCCCCTCGCGACTCGGAGCTCGAGGGGGTCTTCCGTCTTCTTCGCAAGAACGGCTATCCGGTCCCCCGCGCGCTCCTCCTCAAGGACTCGTATTTTCGGGGTCTCGGATTCTGGGTGTCTCCCGATATTCCTCCTCAAGAGCCGTCGGGAGACACAACTTCCTCTTGGGTTCCTCCTTTCAGGAGCACTCGACTCCGTCGGCGATCTTCTCGAAGGGATCCTTCCCCGGAGGAGGACACCGAGGGCGAGGAAGTAGAGTCCGCGACGGGGGCCCTATCTCTGGCGCTTGCC
>OOIL02000002.1:1662578-1704659 GCA_900332095.2 Cuscuta campestris
TGCCAGGCTCCCTCGCTCTTTCCTTTCAGGCGATCCGACTCTTCCGTGGCGCAGAACTTGTTAACTCTAGCCATCATAGCCTTGTAAGAAGTAGGGGTATCATAATCTAACTTCCTGAATAATTCCCCCGACCTGAGAACATTCATGAACAGAGCAATGGAAGTCTTATCGTCCATAGGCTCCACCTCATTGATTGCTTCATTCCATCTTTGTACCAATTCACTGTTGGTCTCTCCCTCCTTTTGCTTTAGGGAGAAAAGATGGGTGAAGTGCTTTTTTGGCTGGAACCTTCCTCCATAGGCGTTGAGGAAAAGTTGAGCAAGATCTTTGAAGCAATCAATGGTCCCATTAGGAAGAGTGAGGAACCATTTTACGGCCGGCCCTTCCAAGGTTCCTACGAAGAGGCGACATTGGATCTCGTCCTCCACGGCGTGCATCAACATGTGAGTTTGGTACGCAGCCAAGTGATCATTGGGATCGGTGACTCCCTTATAACGGATTTCAGGGGCTTTCATACCCCCGGGCAGTTGAGCTTTCATCACTCTGGCAGTAAGGGGAGAAATTATCTCTACTGTGGGCCCAAAAGACCCGTCCTTGTCAACCTGCCTCTTTAGTTCCTCCATTTCTTTTCTCAATTTGAGGATGTCTTCGGCATCTTCATTGTCGTGCCCCCCAGAATTTTCTCCAGATTCCTCAGTCCTGGGTCCCAACCTTTGGGACGCATTTTTGCGCATCCTCTTATGTACTGATATGCGCCCTTGACTTTCCACCTCCTCATCCTCTCCTTGACCTGTTTCTCTCCCGGTCCCTTGGGACCGGGCCTCTCCTTCCTTGTTGAGCCACCCGATCAACTTTCGGACTATGGGGGAGTTGGCGTCGAATTTTTCTGCTGCTGCCTGGGAATCCTTTGGATGAGAACTCTTAGGGGCTTTAGAGTGGAAACTACGTTCACCAGATTTGTCTTGTGTTTCACGCCTGGATTGGGAGAGAGTTATTTGGTGTCTGAGATCCTCAGATGAAAGCTTCTCTTTCCCTTCCAAGTTGGTTCGCGCCTTAGCAGCAATTTTGTTCCTCTTGGACCGATTTTTGCCCATAGTAACAGTTGGAAACCTTTACTTGACGAAAAAGGCAGACCAACGGGAGATAGTGGCCCCTGAGCAAGAAATCGGTCCTCCTGTATGACCGGCTGATAAATGCGGTCCTCTGTGGAAGATCGGTCCTCCTTTCACTCCTTTTTTTTTGAACAATGGACCGACTAAAAAGAGGAGTCCTTCTGGGTGGACCACGAACTTATCTCCTTTACTTGGAATGGACCGCTAATTCTCCCTAGGTCTAGGAAGAGGTCTTTCCGAGTGAACAAGAGTGAGATATGCTCGCTATCAACTCCCGAGAAGGTTAAGAAGCTTCAATCGGTCCCACGGTCGGCGCCAGTGATGGATACCCAATATTTTCCCAAGGACTGTAGATCGGCCTAGGTCCAAATATAGGTATCCGGGCCTTATAATATTGAAAGATAATACGAGAATAATAATTAATAGTAATAGAAGCACTGCTCACTAAATAATAACTCAAATCGGCGGTCCTCTCCTTTATTCGGTCCTCTTAGGAACGGAATATGCTTGAGGATCGCCAGAATATCTTTTATTATTTACTCACGTATTTTCTCTCCTCATTACAAGATATCCTCCATTCCCCAAGTCCCTCTTTCTTTTATAGGCACTCCCCATCCATTATCCTCTTCAATAATGGCAGTGATTGGGGGAATATTCGTGACAGCCTTCCTCCATCTGTGGGGATGTATCTCAGCTTGAGGCCGTCCACTGGAGGACAAGCCTGTCCGTCATCTCTTGCTCCCTGTCCGTCCCTTTCTTCTTGTCCTTGTCCCTTCAATTAGGGGGGATTGCTCTAGACTCTTCCATACGATTTCTTTCCTTTTGGGGTAGCTTATTCTTAGTGGGCTGGGCTTCAGCCCATTCTTAAGCCCCTAATCCTTTTCCTTTTTCCTATCTTTTCTCACGGATAACTTTCTTTGACTGACCCAATATATTTTCTCTGGGTCGGACACTCCTTTTGATGGACGGAATCTAAATTAGGTTTGGGCCCAATTCGCTAGTATTCTCTCGATGGGCTTGGTTCCCATCATTTTTATTTCTATATCAATATTTAAATAAAATAGATTGAAAAAACTTTGGATTTTTCTTCGTTTTGCGCAATGGGAAGAAAGTTTTAGGACGGAGGGAGTATAATGTACTCCCTCCGTCCCAAAAAGTCTTTCATGTTTCATTTTTTGCGCATCCCATAAAAGAATTTTATCCCGTCTTGAATGCCAGAAAAACTTTCAAAATAACTTCTACCCACAATAAGGAAGAAATTTTGTAAATTTTAGGCATTTTAGATGTCGTTAGAAGTGTTTTATGGGATGCCCAAAAAATGAAATAGAAAAGACTTTTTGGGACGGATGGAGTATCTATCAAAGCTCGAAAGAGTTGACACGCAACACGTATGTATATGTGTAGCATAATGATCGCCATTTTTTGCCTTTTAGGCTTTAATTATATCAAATTACTCGTATTATTTGTTTGTTTTGTTTTCTTGACCTCTATTTTGTAGCAAATAATGAAAGGGGCCTTTCACCAAACCAAAATGTGCCTTTTTTTAACAGACCATTTTGTGGGCCAAATAATTATAGTTCTTTTTTTCTCGACTTTTCTTGAGAGAGTGAAGCTAAGGTTTTCACTTTAATAATTTTGCACTTTTCACAATGACATCATTTGGGGTGGGGTTTGGGTCAAACATTTTTGCTTGCAACTGTCAATACCCAATATGGGCACTTATATGTTGCCTTCTTTCATTTTCGTTGAAACTTTCATCTCTCCACTTCATTAAACATATATAGTGAGCCTACAAATTACTAATTGACAAGGCTAGGTTAATTGTTCTTGGTTAATTTGACCAAGTATAAAAATATCGAGTAAAAGTTTAATCATAAATCAAAATATAAAGATAAATACTGCAAAATACCAACTAAGACAAAATACATGTTATCTCTTCACTTCGTTGCCAGGGTATTTATTTATTGGTGTGAAAAACTCTTTGTTAATTTCTTGCAAACATTCTTTGTCCAATTCTCTGTGAGCAAAGTAGACTTCAAAAGAAAAGGAGCAAGTCCTTCTCTAAGTATGGAAGCATATAATCTCTTTCCAACATGTGGTTGACATGTAATTTCTTTTTTTGAGTGTCATTGACTTGATTACAATATAATATGTGTTCATACTATCATCAATTTAATGACGCACTAACAATAAATGTTTCTGTCTCCACTGAGGCTCGAACATGGGTGAACCTCCCCTTGAATCGTGATTGACATGTATTCCATAACTGGTAGCATATATATGTGACGTATTGTAGCCATGTGAGTTTAGACTTATGTGTCGCCCGCCGATCACCATCAAGCAACTGAGTTGACGGGTAGTAATATTATTCCCTTCGTTTTCAAAAATATACTTCCTACTTCGAACATCGCGTAAATTCTTAAATCTTTTAAAATGATTGTAATAACAAATTGATATAAAAATAAAAAATGCAAATAACATATTTCAAAATTATGTCAGGATATCTACAAAACAAGATGTGAGAAGAATATATTTATCATTTTATATGATCAACAAAATAACACCAAAAAAAAGTTATCAAAAGACCGTAATTTAAGAAATTTATTTAGGAAGGTATTTAGTTTATTATGTTGTCTTACAGCAACTTTGGCTCACTCATGTGTTAGTCGATTTAGGCCATGTTTGGCATCAGCGTCAGAGATTAGCGTTAGTGATTTGAAAAAGCTATCTGACGGTAGCTTTTATCGTTAGCGTTTTCAGAATTAATCTAGACCGTTAAAATTTTATCCAAAACGCTAACGCTAATCAAAAACGCTGTTACCAAACACAGCCTTAGACTAGACGGAGTTTAAACAGTCCGTCTTGACCGGTCTAACGCAAAAGACTCAAATGTTAATAAGTGTGATTCCTCATTTCACTCCTTGTTTTGTACTAGAATTTTTCATTTAACTTTTAAACATATAGAGTAAATTTTAGTTCTCAACTACTCCAATTATCAAATAAATTAAGTTAAAAGTAACTTTAATCAAACATCTTAAACAACGGCAGTCAACATAAAGATAAATGCTAAGTCAACATCACAAAATGCACAAATTACTATTTGTGAATCCACTAAAAAATAAAATGATCTCACATAATTTAAAAAAATGCAACTTTAAATTCACAAATAACAAATTTATACATTTATGTAGGCAATTGGTCTTCCCTCCTAATTGGGCCAACCATGTTGGGTTTGGCCCAGCACTCTCATGCTAGTGGAGTGGATCATAAATACTTAAATAGATTAATGCATTACTATAAGAAATAGTACTCCAGTTTAAAAAAAACAATGCTTGTAAATGTAGTTAGCAAGAACAATATTTATAGATTTTATAAAGACCACTAAACAAACCAATGAAGAATTAAAAGAATTAAAAATTGCACTCCCTAAAGAAGAAAAAAACTAATATTTACACCCTACAATTTACATATGAATAAAATTGAATGAACATATCACACACACACAATTATTGTTGTGAAGGAAAATCCTTGCCTGTCCAAAACCCCAAAACAAAGAACAGAATCCATTAAACAGCAAAAAAACACATGAGAGCAGAATTTACATTAGTAGAGGAGTTCGGTTTACCTTTGCTTATTTATTGACCAAGAATGTCAGTCACTGAGACGAAGAAGATGAAGGCGGTGACGATGAAGCCAACTCTGATCAATGTAAATGGAGCTAACAAAAATGCAGCTAAAGGAGAGAAGAGAGCTCTTTCTGTTAGCAAAAAACAAACATAAAAAACAAACACCACGAACACAATTCAGGGCTGCAGAAGGTAAAAATCATATCAATAGCGTTTGAGTAAGCGCTTTGAAAGCATTTCAATTTGAGAATGACAATATAATGTTTTGATCATGTGTTTGGTAGCTGTTTGATAGAACAAAGTATTAGAGTGGGAAGATTGTTTTATGTTCTGCAATTTTTTACTTGCAAATGATTGAAAACAAACACTTACTCTGGAAGACCATTGTGGTGAGGGATAAAAAAAGAACAAAACATAAAGACAAAAAGGAAGAAACCATGGAAATATGTTCTTGATAACAAAAAAAAAGAACAGTTTTTTATGTAATGTTTTTAGCATTTTACCAAAATCTTAGGTAATGTTTTTTTTTTTTGGTACAAAAACTCTTAGGTAATGTTTGATAAGCCTTAATGGAATATAAGGTAATAAATAATAGTGTGATGTAAATCTACAGCAAAATATTTTTTATTACAATGCATTCCACTAAGGCTTATCAAATGTGGTCTTAATGCACAAACATTTTACTAATAACAACATTTTAAGAGAAACCATGTAGTCTAACACTCACTAAATGTGCTTCAATTAAAAAAGAGATCATTTTTTTGTTACTTTGCAATGGGGACTAGGAAAAGAATGTAACATAGCTGCTTATCACCAAGCATATGCTCTACACCTTGTTTGTACTACAAGAGGTATGAATAATTAAAGGAAAAATTCATGCAAATACTCGGAGAAATTTGAGATTTTACACAAATTAGAATTATCACCAACGCTCCCATAAATTCAATATTTTTACAATAATAGTCCATGAGATTTTTAAGATGCATCTGTGATCAAAATGCAATCTTGAAGTATTATTATAAGAACATTGAATTTCCAGGAGCATCAGTGATAATAATTATGCAAAATCTTGGAATATTCTTGTAAAATCTCAAATTTCTAGGAATATTTGTATGAATTTTTCCCTTATGAAAAGAACATAAACATGTAATCCTGGAAAAGTAGTCACCTTTGTGGTACGGCTGAGCCCAGTTCTGAAAAGGTTGAATAGCTTTGAGTCATGAGAATGGTTCAAGAAAGTGCTTTTGTGACAATATCTTGAATTTCCCCAACTGCATCTTGGACACTACATAGAGCCATTTTCTTGACCTCCATCAATTTCCTTTTGGCTTTGTGTTGTCCGGGAAGGAGTCGGATTTCATTGCTCAAATGGATGCACTCAGCCGCATTTTCAGGAGATAGAAAGTTCAGAACAATGTTGACACATGACTGCATTTAATGTTTTCTTATATAAGAAACATAAAACAATCGGCCGTTTATGTAAGTTTCGTATTGCTGTCTTGAACTGTTAATGTTACCTTAAGTTGTCTAATTTGATATGGACATCCAGCTGGGATGATAACAGCTTCGCCGGGATGTTGCTCGAATGTCCATGGCTGTACATCTAACAAAATATAATCGACTCATTTCAAGAATCGGAGCAAACTAATAATTGCTTTTAAAAGACAAAGATCAGGAAATTAACTCACCGAATTCCTCTTTAAGCTTCAGTTTATGATATGCATCTAGAAAGAAATACTGATCAAGAACTGGATGCACAACCTGTAACATATTTAAATATAAGAAAAACAGACAAAATTCCGTTGCTAGTATTGCTCAGATGACCTGTAAAGACGGGAACCTGAAAAAAATAGGGGAAGAAAGAAACTGAAGGAAAATAATTCTTGTGTGTTTTGTTTTGCCAGAGAAAATATGAAGAATCAAATTTGATTTAACAAAATCAAATTTAACAAATACATAAATTCATTAGAAAAAATATCTAAAATTGCTTTGTTGAGTGTGGCCCAACTTGTTACTCTCCTCTGAATTTTCGTTCTTTTTTGTATTTTAAGACCTCGGGAAAAATAAAGGAAATGAAATATTGATGATGTTTTGAAACAATACTTTGTTTTTTTGTCAAACTTACTATCCTTCCAAACTAGCCCTCGATTTTCCTCCCTATTTTCTTTCCCAGTATCCCTAACACATTCCAAATTCCAAAATGCAGCTAAATTTATGAAGTTTTTCTTGGTAAATACTTGTTTAGAGTAGCAGCAAGAAGAGGTGAACTCCTTGGAGTGCTTCCTGAGATATTCCACAAGTTTTGGTACATCTTGTCGGCGGAAAATGTCCCACTGGGCCCCACAAACTGCAGTTTCTTTTTCTGTGCTATCATCACGAAAAGAATCATCATTTTCTGAATCTGTCAATCTGTCAATTGATTCGGAGCAGAGTATTGAGATGTCTGAATCAGATCCAGCATCACAATCACTATCAGTGAGCATATTACTGTCCTCAAGAAAAGTTTGGCCTTCAGTATGGGAATCAGCAGAATAAAAGGGCACTTTGGCAATGCCGTCTGGCAATTGCACATTTTCTGCATTCACATCCTGCAATCCCGATTCTTCAGTATCTTCACTATGCAGGGATGATTTTCCTCTGTGATCAATAGAATTGCTTGTGGTTTCCACCTGATCTCTAGTGCCAACCCTTTTCATCAAAGTTTTTACTTTGCGAATCTGTTCTGCAGAAATGGGTGCGTTTGCAGCATATGCTAAAATGTTAACCTGAGACCACAAAAAGAAACAAATCCCAATCTTTAAATATGACGATACTTATAAATGAAATGACTTCTTTGATTCTTTCAGTGCGTAAAACAATAAAAGGAAAAGACTTTCTTTTTTGCTTCTTTAGAAATGGTTTCTGTTATAGCCTAGTTCATAGGGATTTTAGAACAGATAACGTATCTATTGTAAAAAAAGAAAGCTAAACATGTTCTTGTTGTAAACACCTTAAATACAAAAGAAGCAATGGGAAGTTAAAAAAATATATAACGCTACAGTTTTCACAAAGAAGAAAACCTACCACATCGTATGTCTCATAGCAAAGGTTAGTGGTGAATTCAGTTCCCACGAGCTCTTCAGGCCAACCATATGAGATATAGATAGAAGGACCAAGGTCAGGTGCCGGTGTATCCGCTGGTGATTTCATGGCTAAATTAAGGACACCAGATTTGGGGTTCATATACTCCTGAAATGGTAAAGCTCGCATGATTTCCAAATAATGTGCTGGAAACTGTTCTCCGAATAAATGTGAGGAAAGCCACACTCTTAGCTTAACCATCTGTTGCCTAATAGTTGCTTGTGTTTGCCATTGCAAAGAACCAAAAAAGGTATTCTTTCTGGCAATTTCTACCTGCAAGCATGAAAATGCTAAACTATATGTTAATTATGCAACTTAGTTGGTATATTATTGTCGAGGAATCAACTCAATTAATTTATGTACAACTACTTTACAAGGTATGAATTAGACTTTGCAAGAACCACATTTCATGACCACATAATGAGATAGGGCAAACTCAGAGTTTGTTAATGAAGAGTTTAGTATAAACTCATGGAGTTAATGAGATTGTGCACAATACTGACCTCACACCAGTCCAAGGAATTTGGTGCTCTTTTAGGCTCTTTCTCCTTTGGACATTTAGGCGGCCTCTTCTCAAGGTAAGTGCAGAACATAAAAACAGGATCCCACGAAAGTTCTGAAGAGCTTCTGAGCACGTTTCTTACTATAACAGGATGTCCCTTCCCCCAATATTTTTGAAAGTCTTCAAAACTTTCCTTCTGAAGATCCTTCACACTGGGACAGTACAGAAAGTTGTCATCTGCATCTTGTCTTTGAGCCATCTCCATAAGAAAACTATTTACTGTGCCGTCATTTACATCTCCTGTAGTTTCATCAAACTTGGAGCTGCTGCATAATGCTGCCCGAGCACTAGTTTCCATCTCTTTGATCCAATTACAAGAATACATAGATCTTAGTTGAAGAACACCACTGCAACCACCAGATTCTGTGGATGGGCAAGACATGTCAGCATCACCATCACCAGTTGATTTATATCTCTCGCGAAGGTCGGAGCAGCAATGGATGCAAAGCAGAAAAGAACAGTTTGAGCAGCTTCTATGGTAATCCAGAATGGAAGTCTTACAATTACTGCTGCTCCATATTCAATTCCATGGGCCACAGTGGAGACGTTAGAGTCTATTACTCATCAACAACAAAACTTTCTAGTAATATCAAGGAAAATAGCAAAATCAGTTGTGTAACTAATGGAAGGTGACATTTTTTAGTCCAGCATTTACATGGGGTGGCAACTGGCAACTTTGCAGTATTTTGTTCTCCACAAATTACTTATCAGTCCTACACTACCACTATGTTTGGTTCGAGGAATTCGGTAATCAAGGAAAGGAAAAAAAATTCTCTCGTTTTCCTCACCAGAATGGAAGGAAAATGGTTTTCCTTCTTAGTTTATTTTTTCCTCTCATTTTCTTTTCCTCTCTAACCAAACAAGAAAACTTATTTTCCCTATCAAGTTCTTTTCTTTTCGCTTTCAAAATCCTTGAACCAAACATAGGGTACAAAAATCCCATCAAAATCCTAAAATTTATATCATGTGTGAGATAACGTTAAACATTCCGATGAAATCAGACATTCAGACCAAAGAAGTATCTTAAATTACACATTTTTTGAAGTTGTGGAACAAAAATTGCCACACCCTAAAGTTACAGGGCTGATTTTGCAATTCCCCTAGTAGTATTATAATCAAATTACCAGCAAAATAACTTCTCACAGTCCATAACAGCTTGCTGTATTTGGACTTCTGAGTGTGGTTTTCCTGTTTAATATAAACGGTATGGTTAGATTCTAATCAAAATATCCACAAATATTACATGGTAGAGTAGTCAGAAGAGAACCTGATATGTTAGCTTCTACCTCCACCTCAACACTCTGATCTCGGTTAATATTTTCCAGCACGGGGAGAAGGGAATGAACCAGATAATAAAGCAGTTGTCTTTTTCTAATCTTTTTCTTATCAAATTCCTGAAACCGGGAAGAATGCAGGCAGGTGCATCATCAGTAACATATTATTAATATTACATTGAGTTGCAAAAAAATAAAATCCAAACATTTGCTTAGGACATACCTTGAAGTGGTTGATATCATTGGGCTTTGACTTTGTGCAGATTCTACAATTGCAGCAGCCACGACAGACGGGACATGTCTCCTTAATTTCCAGCCTCTCAAGGTGCCTAAAGCAACTCAAACATCAGATGCTCACAAGTGATTCCCTCTCCAAGAAACTAAAATCAAACCAAACATAAAGAAAACCAGAAAGAAGTGCTTCCTATGATCCATTAATAAACCTCACAATTTTGCTCTTTGAGTCAAAATTTATTGTTTATAATATGGTAATTTAGTGTATTTTTTATTTTCATATAACTTAAATAACAATTGTCAATGATGAGCATTGGGAAAGAAGAAAGAGATTCAAAACAATTTAGGCACTTCAACTCACATGCATATTCTCCTATAGTACCAGAGAAGGAACAACATCGTATGAACAATGGGAAAAAACAATCTTTACCCTTTAATCTCTCATAAATGAGTTGCTACAATTTAGGTTCATTGAAGAAAAAGTATGTGCTGACGCAATGGGAAAGAAAACATCTATATAAGCACGGGGTGAGATCACAAACCGTTCTTTAATACAATCGATGCAAAAGAATTGTTTTTTGCAACTTGAGCACTTGACAGAAGTCCTGTAGGCAGCTCTTCTACACCAATGGCATCTTTTCCTCTTCACTTTCCTCGCATTCCTTGACAATGGCAGAGCCTGTGAATATTGATTGATCACATTCTATTAATAATACAAGTCATCATCACCGAAAACCAGTGATATAACACAAATAGACACCTACCTGCATTGTACAAATGGGAAGTGGTTCGATATTTTTTGACCGGAAATTCCTGGCAGAAAACGGGCTCATTTCGGATCCCAGCTTGACCTCCAAACCAGAGCCGGCGGAAGTGTTGAGGCTCTGAGAAGGCAAATTGGGGATAGCCATTACAGCATTGGGCAATTCGTGGGTCAACTCGACCGAGTTCTTAAGCTCCCTCTGTCTCTTCTTCTCCACCTGTCTTTTCAAGAAAACCCGAATCAGCTCCAGAGGCAAATCCCCTCTCTTGAGCTCCATCCTCTTCAATGCCTCATCCAAAGCCTCCGAAACGCAGCGCTTCCTCTTCAATTTCCTCTTGGAAACCCCAACCTCGCCGCGATTCTTGCTCTTCATGTTCCTCGCCCGTTCGAATTTCAGCGAATCCGGGACCTTCTGCTTCTTCTGCCGGTGGCGGCCCTGCATGTAGTGAAGGTCGCAGAGCTTCTTCCCGTCCAAGACCCGCCGCTTGCACCGCCATTGTCGTCCGTCTGTCCGGTTGCACCGGAGATCGTCCGGCAGAGGATCGTTCTCCGACATGGGGTTTCACTGTGCAGCGTTTCTTGATTAGGGTTTTGTTCAGAAAATGCCAATAACCCAAGAAAGAACAAAGAAAGGGCCTCAAAGAGACCCTATTTTAACACTGCCACTGCAATTAAATGACAACCCTTCTTGTTTCTGTAGATTTCTTTCTCTGGTTTAACCCCTCTTATATCCAAAACCAATTATCTTCTCTGCAATTAAGCAGCATATTTTAACACCATTACTTGGAAAAAAAGGAAATCTTTTTCTTGGTTTCTTGAACACTGCCTCCAAAAAATGGATCTTTTTTTGTTGAAACAGTACCCAAATCAGCATTTTGAAGAATTGTGTTGAAAATATTACGGAGTATTCAAATCAGTAATTTTTGGATTACCATTTTCAAAATTAGTCAATATTATTTTAAGTCACAGATTTTTATCACCACTGTTTGATCACAAACAAAGCCTAAAACAGTTGCTTTGTTTAAGGTTTGGTTCAAGGTGGTCCTAATTTGTGCTTAAACTTTGAGTTTTGTATGATGAGTAGTCAGTAGTAATGTGTCTAGTAGTTGTCAATTGCTAAATTGAGTTTTCTTGGGGAGCAAAATGTGAAGATCATATTACCATGGGGTAGGATCAAGTGTAGCTCTTCTGAATTTTATGTGCTTAATTACTAGTACTACTATTGGTATTTACGTTTGCCCTGTTTTTTTCAAAGAAAAACAAACACAAGTTTGAATGGGAGGATTGTCTTGTTGGTGTCTGGTGCAAATAATGAAAGTTAAGGGGTTCATAATAAAAGAGAATTTGGATCAGTTCATGAACAGATTAGCGGATTAATTGCAGTGGACTACTCAATGGTCTTATTGGTGACCTGCAAGCATTATTATCATCATTATTATTAATAAGATTATTACTCATTAGTCCATTTTATTCCGTAAATGTTTAATCATTATTATTATGTATGCTTTAAAAAAATGTTATGTTAACTTCACTTATGATTATTACATTTATAAATTACGGAGTAGTAAGTTTTAGCAATCGTATTGTTTTTTTTTTTGAAGAAAATCAATTGTACCGTTAAAATATTGTCAAAACATGCGACCCAGCCCATGTTACGATTTTAGTTCATGGAAATAAAAGAGAGTAGACAAAATCAAAATGACATATTAAACATTGCTCTTCTTATGAAATATTGAGTCATAAATGTATCAGTAGTCTTTTTAAGTACATATTTATCTCAATGCAGTTGGGATTATCCGGAATTATTGTTTGAAACAAATGGCATTATATACATAGTTTTTTAGTTGCAGATTTCCATCGCATATATAAGTTTAAATTGAATGGCACACACATTAGTAAGAGCATGTTTGGTTTAGTTTTTGCGTTTCAAATAAACTATTTAATACTAGTGTCTTGTTTTAGTATTTTGACTTTAGCATATATTTAAAAATAAATAAATATAGACATAAAGTATATTTTTATTAATATATTTTATCATAGTACTCTGTATAATGGTCATTTTGTTAGAAATTTTGGCGTATAACAGAACAACTTCAAACATAAAATCGGTGATGTCCACAAAATTATTTTTCCAAAATAATTATGGACATTTAATCTCACAAGTGAGACGAGTGTTTCAATATATTGCGCGTCAAAAAATGGTGCTCGGTTGAATGAAAAATTAATTCACAAAATCGAACACTTGGAAAAGTGTAAACCTCATGTATCTCACATCGAATATGAGACCTTTCATATTTCACAATTTATATGCTAGCATTGAATTACATGGTAAAGCAATCTGAGAAAGAGGGAGGAATGGACCCCTCGCGCACTGTGTCGCTGTCCATCCTTCCGGCTCGGCTTTGCATGGCACGACACAGCATGTCACACACGTGCGAATGCAAATGTGAACACGTGTTGGCGTGTGCAGACGTGCGAGCGACGCGTCGTGGCGAGGACGTGGGTCAACTCTTATCTTTTATCGGATCAATTTGAACGCGATGGGGCACTTGTTATTAGCAAAGCAGGTTAGTCATACATGCATCTACAAAGAGCCTCTCGTGACTCTTCGTATTGTCCCCCACTACCACAAAAGAGTCTCTCCCACTCCTATTTAAGGAACGTGAATCCACAATTGAGAGTTGCCACTCGAACTAAACCTTCTCTGCGTTCCCAAAAGTTTCAACTCTCTCAATTTTTGATCATTTTCAACAGCGAGTAAGTCTCTATTTTTCTAAGGTTGCTGATGCACTGCCTACTGCTCTAGATTTTACACGCTAGCGATTTTATCTTGAGAGGAGATCGTTCGCGTTAGTCAGTGCGAAAGGCGGACGATACTACCTTAAGGAAGCTCCAGCGACTCCGCTTTGCTTAACATTTGCAAGTTCTTCTTTCTAACCACACACCGAGAAGCTCCAGAATCTGTTCGACTCTCGATAACCAGTGTTCCTTCATTTATTTTATTTTATTTCTTCTATTGTAAAATCTAAACATATTATAAGTTTAAATTTTTTTGTTCTCGCTTTAATCTTTAATCAACAATCTTAAGGTAGTATTATGGATTTCGGATTCGGCATCGTAGGTTTCTCCGGCAACAGAATGAGTTTCGAAGCTCCAACTGGAACTATGTCGATGAGTTTAGATGTGAACTCCTCACATCTAAATATTTGCTTATACTTTGTATTTTGTATGTCGAATGCATGCTCTCTTTCTTACTTTATGGCGTGTTTGGTAGGGGAGAAATATTTTCCAGAAAAAAATTGATTTCATTTTCATGTGTTTAGTGACATTAATGCAAGAAAAATATTTTCCTTTAATGGGGGGGAAAACAAATTATGTTAAAAATCAAATAAAAAATTTCATTCTCTTTCCTATCGATCCCACACACACCCCCGAACCTCTTTTCACCCATACTCCTTTTTTACTTTTTAGTTTTACATTTAAATTTTAAATTTAAAATTTAAATGTTCAAATTTAAAATTTGAAATTTAATATTTAAAATATAAAATGTAAATTTTTAAAATTTATAAGTTTAAAAATCAAAATTTAAAACTTAGAATTTAAAATTTAAAATATAAAAATTTAAAATTTAAAATATTAAATATAAAATATAATATTAAAATATAAAATATAACATATAAAATATAAAAAAACTTAAAATATAAAATACAAAATCTAAATTTTGAAATTTAAAATTTAAAATTTAAATTTTATATCTAAATTTTATTTTATATGTTATTTTTTTAAAATTTTACTCCCTCCGTCCCAAAAAGAATTTCCTACTTTGATTAACGTGCAAAATCTCATGGATTTTAAAATGATTTTATTTGTAAATTGGTAAGGAAATAACACATAAAAAATTATATTTTAAAACTACATCGAAAACTCTACAAAATAAGAGGTGACAAGAATATTTTATTTTATCAAATGATCAATGAAAACACGCAAACAAATAAGAGTTATCGAGAGACCGTAATAGTAAACAGGAAAGACTTTTTGGGACGGATGGAGTATATGTTATATTTTAAATATTATATTTTATGTTTTATGTTTTATGTTTTATAATTTATAATTTATATTTTATATTTTACATTTTATGAAAGAGGAACTGTTTTAAAAAACGAATGGAGTAAGAAAACAAATGATTTTTTTTTGAGAAAGTATTTTCCTTCTTACCAAACAACGGAAAATATGATTGGAAAATATTCTTCAAGAAAAATATTTTACTTCTAACCAAGCACCCCCTTAGTCTCCTGTGCTTTGTCCTTTCCATTATGTTAGGTTCAAAGATTTCCGAAGGAAAAGAAAAGAAGATATTTCTCTTCTTTTCTTCATCAAAATGAGAAGGATTTGATATTTCATCCTTTAAGTACTAATTGTCTTTTCATTTTTCTCATCAAAATCAGAATAGTTTGGTATTCCCTCCTAAGTTCTAATCGTCTTCTCATTTTCTTTTTCATCTTCTTTTCTTTTCTTTCCTCTCTAACAAGACAAGTAAAACTATTTTTCATTTCATTTTCTTTTCTTTTCCCTTTTAAATTCTTTAACCGTGTGTTCGAGTTCACTTCCTTTTTCTTGGTGTAATTTGTTGTTTTTATACACTTATTTCCCGTAAAACTTAAAGGCGTACATGGGTTGGATATCCATCCAAGAAACGTTGTCCATACTCTCCAGCCTTATTTGCAATGTAAATAGACTTTTAAGTGTTAACGGCCCAACACAACTAGGCTCATAGAAGCTACATTTAACAATGCAATCTCTCTTAAATCTTTAATACTCCGTATGAGCAAGAGAAATCATGAATCCAAGGCCAGTCCTTTATTTACTTACTTTGAATTGAAAGTGATAAAGATTGCCAAGAATCAAAGATATATGCATAAACATGTCATAATTGATACTCCGTAATATAAGTTGTAAGAGTATATTTTGGCCCCGTTTGGTACATGGAATTCAAACTATGAAATTGGAATTGAGGACTTCAATTCCAATTATGGTGTTTGGTAACACAACAATTATGTGGATTTGGAATTGATAGTGCAAAAAATGAATTAGAATTGGGAGAATTCAATTCTATGGAATTGAATCCCATGGAATTTCAATTCCAATTCAATTCCAATTCCGTCAATTCCTTATACCAAACGGACCCTTTAAGTTTTTAACAAAACCCATAATCTCACAATGTGGGAGATGGTACCTGCCATACATGGGAGGAGATCATCACCAATAATCCCCACATGAGCAGGTTCCATTCTTGAAGTGGTGGAAACGGTGCATGTCGCGCACAATAATCTCTCTCTGGGTCACGAGAGAAATGAATTTCGTCGCGGTATGACAATCACCACAAACCCGAAGATTTTTCCTGACATTAATAGTTGTACCATGACTAGTGTTCAAAAGTCCGAATGCAATGGCCAGTTTCTCACTATGGGTATTGACCAGCTGCTCATGGACATCATCTTCCACATCATGAATTGAATCTCTATTGGGTGTATACCCAGCAGCTTTAATCCTCTCCATCAGAGTTTCAAGGTATGCATAGATTTGTTTTGACTGTGGGTGGGTTGTGCTACCCGAGTAGAACGAATGCACCTCGTTTCTCAAATCCACCAAACTACATCCGGGGTTTTTTCGAATCCCTTTCTTTTCCATCAAAATTCTGGCTTTAGCCACTTTGTTCCATAGTGAAGCTGAGGCGTATATGTTAGCAAGGAGGACATAGTATCCACCATCATCAGGTTCTAGCTCAAACAATTTGTCTGCAACTTCCTCCCCCAACTCAACATTCTTGTGGATCTTGCAAGCACCCAACATTGCCCCAAAGACATTGACCGCAGGCTTAACGGGCATTTCTTTGATGAAATCCCAAGCTTCATCAAGATGGCCGGCACGACCGAGAAGGTCAACCATGGCACCGTAGTGGTCCATTAAGGGGTTCAAACCGTATTCTTCCTTCATGACTTTGAAGTAGTGTTTCCCCTTCTCTACAAAGCCCGAGTGGCTGCAAGCTGAGATGATGCATAAGAAGGTGATGTCATTAGGCCTTGTGGAGCGTTTGGGCATTTCCTCGAACAATTCAATAGCTTCCTTTCCGAAACCGTGGGTTCCATACCCATCAATCATAGCATTCCAAGTTATTACTTCCCTATCATCATCCATCATGTCAAAGAGCTTTCTTGCAGTGTGAACTGCTCCACATTTTGCGTACATGTCCACAAGGGCAGTTATAACAAACTTATTTCTGTCCATACAAGTCCTTATGGCAAGACCGTGGATCCACTTGGCTTGGCGTAACACTGATAATTCAGCAAGTGCTGTGGCCACACTAACCAGAGTGAAAGAATCGGGTTTGGTGTTCTGCAGTTGCATTTTGCAGAAGAGACTCATGGCTTCCAATATTTGTCCGTTTTGTGCAAGACCCAAAATCATGGCATTCCAAGTCACAAGTGTCTTTCTGCTAAAAGTCTCAAACAGCCAGGAAGCAATATCCGCTCTTTTGCATTTACTATACATTGAGATTAAGGAATTAACAATCGAAGCATCTGAAGAAAGTTTCAATTGATCAATCATTTCATGAATGCGTCTCCCAAACACAAGATTCCCCAGTTCAGCACACGCGTGTAGAGCCGCCATGACAGTGACATTGGTTGGTTTTAATCCTTCATTCAGCATCTTTTCGAACAACATCAGAGCTTCGTCCGAATTCCCACTCTGTGCATACCCATCAATCATAGCATTCCATGAAACAACTGTCCTGAACTCCATCTTGTCAAAAACCAACCTTGCAGCGCCCAGGGAGTCGCATTTTGCATACATATCCACCAGAGCAGTTGAAACATTCACAAAAGATTCCAACCCATTTCTTATAACATAGCAATGTATTGATTTCCCAGCCCTCAAGGATCCAATGGCAGTGCAGGCAGGCAAAATCGAAACAACAGTAACCGAATCAGGCCTATGAAATGTTTCCCTTTGCATCTTCAAAACCAATTCCAACGATCTCTTAGGCATCCCGTTCTGTGCAAACCCAGAAATAACGGTGTTCCAAGCCACCAAGTCCCTTTCAGGCATTCTCTCGAACAGCTTGTGCGCATCTTCGGCCATCCTGCATTTCGCATAGAGATTAACCGCACCGGTCATGGCAAACAGATTGCTCGAGAACCCATTCAGTACCAACTGCCCGTGTATCTGTCTGCCCTTCCGGATATCCGATTTATCCGCACAGGCCTTCAGCAAATAAACATAGTCAAGAACAAGGGGAGTGACATGGTCGGACCTCATGCGAGAGAAGAACGAGAAACAGGACTCCAAAGAGGAGTGATTGGCGTACCCTTTGAGCATAGCGTGGTACAGAGCATCCGATTTTGAGGCAGCGGATTCGAAGACTCCGGCGGCCTCATTCAAGCTGCCGAATTTGGAGAAGAGGGTGACCAGCTTAGCTCGGAAGAGGCAGTCGTTGTGGAGGCCGCTCTTGATCGCGCCGGGGAGAATTTGGCGGAGCTCTTTCAGGGAAGCGCAGCCGTCGAGGTGGGTAGGGGCATGGGCTGGGGGGATGGGAGCCCTTGTGGCAAGAGACGGCGGCGTTGGTTGTGCGCCGGGACTGCTGCCGAGTAGCGGGAAACTCATCTAAGATTGAGGAGATGTAATCAATCAATATATTGTTGACGGTTATTAAAACATAAAAAAAAAAAGATTTAATAAATTGCTGGCTACTCCAAGTTTTCTGGTAACAATTCTCTAATTTTCAATCCCTCCTTCCGTCAAACGATTATCACTTTCATTGTCATCATCTTCTTCAGTCCTCTCCTCTGAGTCCTCCCCAGCCCACACACCCTTCTCCTTTTTTCTTCTTCTTTTTTGTTCTTCCACTTCTACTATTATTATTGTTGTTGTTTTTATTGTTGTTGTTAATCTATTACTCCGTATTATTATTATTATTATTATTATTATTATTATTATTATTATTATTATTATTATTATTATTATTATTATTATTATTATTATTATTATTATTATTAGAGGTTTTACCATCTTTTTCTTCTACTTCTATTATTATTAATTTAGTAATAATAATAATAATAATAATTTATTATTACTATCATTATAAGTTATTAAAATTAATTTATTTTTATGTATTTCCATTTACAATATTTGACTGAAGTTATTTTTATCACAATGTTTTTAAAACTTAGAGTTAATAGTAACATGTAACTTAACTTGAGAGGGAAGAAGTAACACTAAAGCCCCCATAGAAAATTTGTATGTCTCCATTAACTTTTTCAATCTCCATTTTTTGTAAAAAAAGAGGCTAAATCATTTTAAATCATGAATTTAAATTTAGTTATACTAATCTATTTATGTATAATTTATAAAATTAAAATTATCTACTTACTTGGTTTTAAGCTAAACGTAGTAATTCACAATAATAAGATGAAATTTAACACTATTTTTATCGTTTCGATCATATTATCTTTTATTAAATGGGAGACGCTTCCCCTGAATCCCATCTTATTATTGCTTTAAGTCTTCTCATTTTCACGATTTGCCATTGCTAAGTGCTAACTGTGGTGCCTGGTTAATTACTTCACGATGACTAATTCAAAAGACAACATCAGATGCCGAAAAATTATAGTAAAACTACTAATGACTTTTTTCTAAATAACCATGAGCGTTATTTTTCTAAATAAATAGAGTAGTAAAAATACTATTTTAATAATAATAGTAATAGTAATAAATAAAAATAAAAAATAAATATAATAATTCTAATAGAAGAGGAAGAAAAGAATAATTACTAATATTAATAACTATTAGTTTTATTTTTAATTAAAAAAATAGAGTAGCAAAATCACCAATTACTTTTATTAATAATGAGTATAATAAATAACAAATAATAACAACAACAAACAAACAAACAATTCTAATAGTAGAAAAAACGAAAAGGAGGAGAATGGAAGAAGTAGAAAAAAAGAGAGGAAATGGAAGAAGATGGTGATGGTGAACATGATGATAGGTGATCATAATGATGAAAGTGATCGTCCAATTGGATTTAACAGAAGATTGATGGAAAGTCACCCAGTTGTTAATTTCTTAATATTTTAAGGTATCTCCCAATATATTTTAAAAATATAGTGGAAGTGTGGTTATTGTTACATTTTGGGGGTGACAACGGTAATATAACAGTGACAGTGAAAGTGATGGTAGTAATGTGTCAGCAGTAGTAACAATGTGGCACTAGCGGTGACATTGCGACTGTGGTGGTGAGCTAATGTAATTATTTTATACTTTCTCCGTTTCACTGTCTTTGTCCATTTACCTTTTTGTACATCATCCAATGCACTTCTTTAATTCATTTTATCTTGTAATTTGTATATTAAAAAATTATAGAAATTATATATTAATAATCTACTCCCTCCGTCCCAAAAAGATTTACACGTTTCAAAAAAATTGTGTCCCACAATCCCTTACCCATTTCTATTAAAAAACCACTTTTACCTCTTATTTTTTCAAACCCTACCTATCACATCATACCTTTTTCCTAATAATCTACACATCACATCCTACTTTTACTCATCAGATCAGGGGTATTTTTGGAAAGTCAACACAAAATTATCCATCCATTAATTTCAGCTTTAGTCAAAATGGGTAACACTTTATGGGACGGAGGGAGTATATGTTAAGACAAACCAAACAAGATCACACATGACTATATTTAAGCTTACACATTGAGAGAATTTGATGAGTCAAAGTGCTTAGATGAACAGTTTCAAAAGTCAAAAGTGGACAAAGACAGTGGGATGAAGGTAGTATTTGTGATCTTTTTTTTAAATTTTAAATATGGACAACAATAACTTTTTATTGTAAAATAACTCATAAAGACTACTCCTTATATAGAGAAAAGAGGTCAAAGCTCCTAGCTCTTATCTTGGGTACCTATTTAAGATCAAAATTACTCTTATAGTATTTTTGTCCGTTTGAAAGATACGAAACTAAAATTAGTGTTACTCGTAGCGTAATTATATTATTGTTTTCTTAAATTTGTGGTAAGCATATTTTTAGTTGTGCAATAGAGCATTTCTTGTTGATATTTTTTTTCTATTTTTCTTCACCGTGGTAAAAACAATAGTACAAAAAAGTAAATAAATAAAATAGGATAAAAAAAACTAAACAGATGCCTCTCTCTACATATATAAAAATGGCAATATTAAAAAACATAAAATAATATTGATTAAATATCAAAAATAGAAAAACGGAAAAAGAATAATTTGAATTTCGAGGCACAAGTCAACTGACAAAGGTAATTGATGAGGCTTGCTTTTCAACATACTCCCTCCGTCCCAATTTATTTGCAACACTTCGAACGACGTGCAAAATATCATATCTTTTAAAATTACTTTAATTTTAAATTGATAGAGTAATAAAAAGTAAAAATTACATCATTTAAAAGTATATGAAAAACTCTACAAAACATGATGCGACAAGAATATTTTATTTTATCGAATGGTCAACCAAAATGAATAAATAAACAAAATTATCGAGAGACCAGAATAGTAAACGTGACATTCTTTGTGGGACGGAGAGAGTATACAGCAGGAGTTTGAAATTTTGAATCTTGGAAACATCCCTTTGTTTTGGTCTTTTGTAGAAAACATTAGCCTTGCTAAAATCTTCTTGTCTCCCATTAGTTGAAACTCGAAACACATCACGGCAATATTTCTCTCCCACTAATCCTAGAGTAGGAGCAATGACGAATCTTAACACATTGTTTGGAAAAAAAGTGAAAATGGGTGGAAAGAAAATGGATGGAAAGAAAATAGAGAAGAAAGAAAATGAAGAGAAAATTGAAAGAGAATAAATGTTATTTGGATAGGTAGAAAATAGAGAAAAAAGGTAGAGGAAAGAAAATGTATTAAAATAAAAATACAATTTTACCCTTATTCTATATAGAAATTGGACATAGTGGAGGGTAAAAATGTCATTTCCAGACTTTTCTCTCCCTTTAGCCAATTTTCTCGTCCCTGGAGGGAAGAAAACTTTTCAGCTTTCCCTTTCCATTCTCTCTCCATTTTCTCTTGCAAACCAACAGAAGAAAGTTTTTTGGGAATTGTGTTTTCATCCCAAACATTTTCTTTCCCTTTAATTTCACCTCATCCAAACACAAATTAAGTGGGGATCTCCCCATTTTTTTGAATGAATAAGTTGAAGTGATGGGATGCATATCTTATCTTCTTCAACAATTCCTAATGGTTATGTGGAGTGTATCAACATACTAGCTTTGTCCCTCAATATATATTTACTTACTTTTGACTTTTATTCTATCAAAATGCCAAACTTTGATAATAAAATAAGATATGAGTGTCTTTTTTTATTTTCTCCATATTTTAATTTTACATTGGTGTTTTCCTTAAAATTTCCTCCAAACTTTTACATCGCGTGAAAAGATGTGTGGCGAACAAGGGTGTGTCTATCTTTGCTTTCATATATAAAAAATACTTCTTCCATCTCAAAATTGATTTCTGAGTGATTTTTTTTTATAAAGAAAATCTTGAATTTAATGCCGTTGAACCTGGTTTTTCAACAGTGGGGGGGGGGGGGGGGANGGAGGAAGACGAAGAGGAGAATAGATCCGTTTTACCCTCTTTTCTCTATAAAATTCATCTTGTCAAAGCGGTTCAATAATTTCCAACCACTCTTCCCAAGTTGACCATCTCCCCCTGATTTTCACAGGCGTCGCACTTCCCTCCTTTTTGACCTAAACCTCCTCATAAACCCTCTTCTTCTTCTTCTTCTTCTTCATCCTCCTCCTCCATCTGGTCCCAGATCCAGAGGTTGAAGAAGAGCGTTTTTTTTTGAGGGGTCTGAGAAAGACGGTCATGGCGGCCTCCCAGTTCCCGGAGGACTTACGGTGCCCGATTTCGCTCGAGATCATGTCCGACCCGGTTATTCTCTCTTCGGGTCACACCTTTGACCGTTCCTCCATCCAACGGTGGCTGGACGCCGGCAACCGGACTTGTCCGATTACTAATTTGCCCCTCCCCGACCCTCCCTCGATCATTCCTAACCACGCTCTCCGCAGCCTCATTTCCAATTTCGCCCACGTCTCCTTGCCCGTTCCCGACCGGGTTCCCGATCCGAATGCCCTGATCCAGATCTTGGTTTCCAAATCCACTCCGTCGGGATCTAGACTCACCTCCCTCGACCGGTTGACTAAGCTCTGCAAGCGCGACTCCGCGATTCGCCGCCGCCTGACCGAGTCCGGCGCGGTCTCCGCCGTGTTGAGCTGCGTGGGTGCGGACGACGCCGACTCCGGGCTTCAGGAGAAGGCCCTCCACTTGCTCCTCAACTTGAGCTTGGACGACGACAATAAAGTCGGCTTGGTCGCGGAAGGCGTGGTGGGGAAAGTCGTCGCCGCCCTCCGCGGCGGCTCCGGCGACTCCCGCGCGGTCGCCGCCACCGTTCTCACAAGCCTGACGGTTGTGGAAGTGAACAAAGCCACAATCGGAGCATACCCTGATGCGATCCCAAGCCTGGTTTGGCTTCTCTGGTTTGGGAATTCCAGGGAGAAGAAAGAATCAGCCACCGCCCTCTACTCCCTCTGTTCGTTCCCGGAGAATCGGCTCCGGGCAGTTGAAAACCACGCAGTTCCTATACTCATACAGAATTCCGGCTCCGGCCTGGAACGAGCCGTGGAGGTTCTAGGGTTACTGGCAAAATGCAAAGAGGGCAGGCAAGAAATCATGAAGTATGGGTGTTTCTTGGACACATTGCTTGATTTCTTGAGAAATGGGTCATCGAGAGGCGTCCAATATGCTCTCCTGACCATTAACATGTTGTGCACTTTCAGTGAAAGAATGTGTGCAGAGGCCATCAGAAGAGGGGTTTTTGAGACCTGTTTTCAACTGCTGGATGATGAGAATGAGAAGGTGAGAAGGAATGCCAGTAATCTGATTCAGGTTTTGCAAGGGAAGAAAGGGATTTTTAGTAGAAATGGAATGCATTGATTCATCCATTTCATGATGATGATGATCCCAAAGGAGGTAAGTTGGAATTTTCTTTCTTTTCTTTCTTTCTTTTTTTGGGTTGATTAGATTCCTCACCCTTTTGTACAAAAAGATCAGAACTTGGGAGGCAAATCATGTTCTTTATGTTGTATATTTATCAATAAACATGATGATGATGATATGTGAAGACCCCATGCCTTCCCCTGTCTATTTTCTGCTGTGTTTATGAAGATCTAAAGTCAGTCTTTTATCTGTCCGTTTACAGTCCTAGTCTGTCCTAGTGTTGGCTATTGTCCCAGTTTCTGTGTTTTGGCTTTTTGGGAAGTGAATGGGAAAGAAAGTTCATTTAAGAAAAAAACAGTGGCTGAAATCCAATGAATTTTATGAAAGTAAAAGTGTTTGGTAGCATCCATGTCAAGGGAGAGAATGAGTACAAGTAATTCTCTTCTTCCCAATGTTGTGATCTGATTTGATTAGGTTCGGGTATGATTCGTTTTGATGATAGTTTTATTTCAAGTTGTTTTTGATTTGTTTTGCTGATATGATTTCAATAAGAATATGTAATAAGTCGAAAAGATCATGCTCTAAATGAGTCAATTTTGACAATGTTTTAGCTTCGAACAAGCAAGAGATATTATTTTTCTTCTTACTTTCTATGAAGTTTTGGGCAGTAATTGCAGTTGTCTACCATAAACAATCTCTTGGTTTTTTTAATGGGGTAAGGTTTTACTCCCTCCGTCTCTAAATAGATTAGAATTTTGTTTCTCCTCTTGATAACTTTTGTTTGTTTACGCGATTTCATTAAGTATTTGATAAAATAAAATATTCTTGTCACCTATTGTTTTGTAGAACTTTTGACGTAGTTTTTTTTAATATATAATTTTTATATCTTATTGATATACCAATTTGTAAATAAAATGGTTTCAAAAAGTAGGAAAATTTTATTCCGTAACCCGCAATTTGTAATCAAATTGAGGAAGGAGGGAGTATTAATCTCAACCCTAGACTACAATAGAGTTGAGATTATCTTGGGATTGGTTTTGTAATTTTAAGCTCCAAAGTGCATTTGGTCCTTTCCTCAACATAGTCATCATTCCTTGTATCCGGACATCCTATGTTTCTTTGTCCTACTCATTCATTCATTGTAATTGCGCATCTTGTCTTGTTTCAATGTTGTCTTATAGTCCCTCCGTTTCAAAACTTTCTTCTCGATTACTATTCATACTCTCAAATTGTAATCACTTGAACTATTTTCGTTAGTTATTTGATATAATAATATAATCATTTCATCTCTTATTTTGTAGAACATTTGATGTATTTTTTTACATATAAATTTTATTTTTCATTTTTATATTTACCATCAAACAAATTGAATTGAAAATAATTTCAGTACAACCTCGAAAATCGAAACGGGATGAATGTTTTAATCTTTCTTAAAGTATATATGAATGAGTCGGGTGATTGATCGGGTTCATCATCTTTTTTTTGTTTGGGATTTTATCCATTAAATCAGTTTGAGTAATTCGGTTATTTGTCGAGTCAGGTTGAAATTGTCATCCCTACTTACATCGATAGTTCCATTCTCTTTCGACCTCACCGAGATTGTAACTCAACTTACTATTTTCCAACCTACCATTGAGACTCATAATGGGAGACCTAGCTTGGGATTTTTGCCAACAAATAGTGTGTAGGTAAAGATAGGTGGCAAAGTGTTTGCTTGTCTGCATTCTCTTTCACACATTTTGTCTTGCTTCACAAGTTCACATGCCTCAACTTTTTGCAATAATCCAAAATGATTTCTCAAGCAAGTTCTTCATGACTCCCACCCACCACCACAAATGGCCCTTTTGACATTTCATTCTTTAATCTCAGTAAAACCAAAGATGCTTATGGAGTATATTAAAGGCCAATTTGGCAACTGGTTTAGCATTTAGTTTTTGCATTTTGAAAAAGTTATTTAATGACAATGTTTAATAAATTGGAGTATGTGTTATGGAGGGGGAGGGGTGAGAGAGGGTGTTCTAGTCCTTCCTCCTACTCCCACTCCCCTCCATTACACACCTTTAGAGCATCGCCAACCGAACTTATATTCCCTTTGTTTCTAAAAAAATTTATATTTTGTTTTTTGTGCATCTTACAAAATATTTTTATCCCATCTGGAAATACCATGAAAACATCTTTTACCCGTAATTAAGTAGAAATAGAGTGAATTTTAGACATTATAGATATGTATAGTAGTATATTTAGGGATACGCACAAAATGAAACAAGAAGTTTTCTTAGAGACAGAGGAAGTTATTCATTAGCTATAAACACTATTAGATGTTACATCTGCAACTCGAACCATGTAGTCTTATTAATCTCAATTTTGCCAATGGGCGTTGCACAGTTAGAAAAAGCAGGGAGTGTCAAAGAGGTAGAACCGAGTTCGATTCTTGGTAACTGCACTGGGGCAACTGTGATAAGCATAAGACATCTGCAAGTACAAAATGCAGGGTTTATTCTCTGCCATCAATCTACAATTAAAATCCAACATACCTTCTTTCAATAACCGTCTGATTGGGTCTGAGGGCCATCGGGGATAGGCTCATCCTTTGTTTGTCTTAATTTTAGACTTAGTACTTTGTATATTTTATAGTACTCCCTCCGTCCTTAAAAAATTGTCACAGATTGACTTTTTTGGTTAAACTGTGGCATTTTTTTATCATGAATTAAATATAATTTAAAATAATTAAGTATTATGGAGTATAAAAATTTGATATTTCAAAACTGTATTTGCAAATAAATCTAATTTTACTAAATTTACATTATTAATAAAAATAAATTTCCCATAATTTACGGTCAAATGGTCCTACAGTTCGACTAAAAAAGTCAAACTATGACAATCTTTTAGAGAGAATACTATTTTGCAAATATTTACTTCATTATGTAACCAGTCACATCCCTTCCTCAGTTCCTCTCCTGTCTTTCTTTTTGTTTTTTTACTCTTTCTCCCGGCCTCCTTACTTTTTCTATGTATATTACTCTTTACTATACTCCATACTAGTGTCAACCCCGTGCTTCGCACGGGCTCGTATACATTCTAAACTTTTGACATTCTATAAATATAATTTTATTTATTTTAAATGAATATTTTTCATTTTAAGATATACGGAGTATATTTTTTAAATAAAAAGTAATGTTTATTCATGCTAAAAAATAATATTTATTTAATATAATACAATAAAATATATTAAAAGATTTTTAAAAAGAAGCTTAAAGAACCAATGAAATTCCTCCATCTCATAATTAGTGTACATGTGGATGCACATGTGGCATGCCACATGTCAACACCACAACCAAGAAACTCAACTTTACAACTTTAGTTTTCTAATTGTGACAAAATATGTTTTAGACTGATGGAATATATATTGGTATATTAATTTAAAAACAAAAAAATATACAAAATTAATGTCACTTGTCAGCTCTCACCCTTTAATTAAACCTATTTTATTTTATTCACTTTGTTGAAAAATATATGTAGTAATAAAATAAATAATGTAGTAAGATAAAATTTTTGAAAGAAAGTATTTAATTAATAAATATGCACATGTGATTAAATTTATGCAATCATTTTTTGAGAAGTAATAAACTAAAATAAGTTGTGGATAGTATAAAAATAGTTTTATATGTGTGTGTGTCCATACATACATACATACATACATACATACATACATACATACATACATACATACATACATACATACATACATACATACATATATATATATATATATATATATATATATATATTCAAAATACGGAGTATATTTTACAATGGTGAAATATATATTTTTAGAATTATTAAAAAATGAAAATTTTTATATAAATGTAGTAAAAGATATTTAAAATGGGTGCAATGCATATATCCACTTTATAAATGGATGCACATGTGGATGTATATGTGACATGCCACATGTCAACACTACAATAACTAAACTCTATTTTACATATAGGATTATAGTGTTTTACAGTATGTTTGATTCAAAGAAATTGCAATGAAAAGGAGAGAAAATGATTTTTCCTCAATTTACTTCCCAAAATGGAAGAAATTTGGTTTTCCCTCATCTTAGTACATTTTGTCTTCTCTTTTTTTTCTTCCCGTTTTCTTTTCTTTTCCTCTCTATCCATACAAAAAAATGTTTTCCCTCTCATTTTCTTTTTTTTTCTCTCTCAAATTCCTTAAACCAAACATAGTGTTAAAGATTTAGCAAATGAATCGTTATCAATTTAATATATTTGGTGTAGCTTTCATTTTAGTTGAAAATAATCTCAGTCAAACATCATAAACCTAAATATGCGATTTAATTTGGACGATAGAGTACAAAGTAAAAATTGAAGAAACCACCCTAAATAGAAGTAAAATATAGAGAAAGTACCAAAATAAGAACTGTATGTTTTATTTCTAAAATAGGAATTTGCATTATTGTAATATGACACTGTATATAAACATTTCATAATATTTTTTGTTAATGTATGTGGTCATGATTGATTCTATTAGTACATTTTAATTTTATGTCAAAAAAATAAAAACATGAAACTCATATTTTAGTATATTTTCAATATTTTGATTATACTGTAGTCTTTTTTTTTCTAAAAAAATTGTCACCTTGTTCATCTTGAAAATGGGAGTGATGCCATTTAACTAGACCGGATATTCCCAATGCTAACCAGAGTTTGCTTTTGCACAATATCTCAATTTTAGCGAATAAATGAACTTGTTCAAATATCTGTGTTGACTTGCATTGCGGATTTGCTCCAAAATATTAATGTTATGTTTGGTTCAAAAAATTTGAAAAAAAAAAAAGAAAAAGAAAATGACTTTTTTTCCATTTTCCTTGCCAAAATAGAAAAAGTTTGGACTTCACTCTTCTTAATACATTTTCCTTCTATTTTGTTTTCTTCTCTGACCAAACAAGAAAAACTATTTTTCATCTTATTTTTTTTCTTTTCCCTTTTAAATTCCTTGAACCAGTGTAAGGGTTTTAATCCAAAGGGATTTCAATATTTTTTCTCATTAAAGAATGAATTTCCTAGCCAACGGAAAACAAGATTAGTGTTTCTTTGGTACACTTTAGGTGCATATCAATCTTATGAACTTTCTCACATAAAAAAACTTTTTTTATTTAAAAAATGCTACTTATTTGCCAAACAACATTATTGAGAATTGAGATCACTTTGCGTGCTAAGAGAGTGTTTTGGAGTGATTAATTTGTGGATAAAATGATTTCCACAAAAGCTGAAAGCAAAAGCACCTCATACATACTTTTCCGAAACAGTATTCTATGTACAAATTATTGATGGTTAAAAGCAAAAGCTGACATGTCAAACAGAATAAAATCACTTCCACTCAAAGCAGAAGCTAAATTATTAAAATCGGCGCACTACCAAACACCCTCTAAGTGTGTCCATGTTACGAATCATATATGGTGTATTAATTCCCTCATGTTTCTTTCACAAAATCTAAAAAAAATAAATTTTTACAAAATTTTGATTAAATTTGTTACGAAAAAAGAAATTTTCTAAGCAACATGCCTTTGGAAAAAATCTACACTTTACTTTTGGAAAAAAATTGTAGCCCATAGAATTTCTCTCTATACCACTGTCAATCATATAATTTGACTTTTTTTAAAGGTTATGACAAGTCAAACGTAGAACCTAGGACAGAAGGTACTCCATAAGTTGCTGAATTTGTAAATTGCTTTTACCTTAATTTCTAAACTAATACCTCCGTCCCACTCTTTTTGTCCACTTTTGACTTTTGAAACTGTTTATCTAAACACGTTGACTCATCAAATTCTCTCAATATGTAAGCCTAAATATAGTCATGTTTGATCTTGTTTGATTTGTCTTGACATATAGATTATTAATATATAATTTTTATAATTTTTTAATATACAAATTACAAGATAAAATTGATTAAAGAAGTGTATTGAATGATGTGTAAAAATGAAAGTGGACAAAAACAGTAGGACGGAGGGAGTAATTGCTGACAATCTGTCTCCTTTCACTATATGATGAAAATGTTGAAGAAAAAAAAGGTAAGAAAAGTTAAATCTATTTGTACCAAAAAAATTAGGAAAGGCCGGAGATGGAATTGATTACTGCTACTCCTTCTCCTTCTGTCCCATTTTAAATTGCATGTTTCCTCCTTTTTTCCGTCCCAAAATAAGTTGCATGATATTTGTTATCGTAAACTTTTAAGAGTAAAATAACTAAATTACCCCTAAAATAAGTCATTCTTCTCCATCTTATCTTCTCATTCATCGTTACTCCTAAAAATTAATGACAATTTCAAAAAATCAACTCTATTTTTTTTCCTTAAATATGCCCAAAAGTCAAAACAGACGATTTAAAACGGGACAGAGGGATTACTTTTTTAAGTGATGAATACAATTGAATACGGAGTAATATATATAACAAATCACAAGATAATACTACCTCGTCCCAGAGCATTTGTCCAATTTTAATTTTTTTAGTCAAACGTTTTCAACCTTTGACGTTTCATTAAATAAAATGTATATTGTATATTAATTAGATAAAATAATATTTAAAAAATATATTATATAATAAATCTAACAAAAATATTTTTGTATTAATATCTAATATCATTTTTATTTAATTTGAGGTCAAAGTTTACCAATTTTGTTCAAAAAAAGTCAAAAATGGATAAATACTTTGAGAGGCAGAGAGTGACTAAGAACAATATCTAAGAGAATCTAATGATTATCATTTACACCCTCCACATTCTTGGGAACATACATAAGGGGGGGGGGGGGGAGAAAACCAAGCTAACTTTTTAGGACTTGTACCTTGGGTTTTGGGTATTCCCTTCTTGTGAAGATCCAAGCCCTTAATCCAACTACCCCCCATAATACTGACTGATTCATTTGGGATTCTTGATTCTAAGCTTCCCTCCATCTGTGGGAGTAATTATCTGTCCCTCTTGTTTTTTATGTTGTCCTAAAATGATCTCATTTACTTTTCAAGAAAGAAAGAATTACTCCATAGATGGTTTGTATTGAATTCTCATGATTACCACTTACCACAGAGAAATTTAGAAGTTAGTTGGACTCCCCCATCTTCTTCTTAATCAGTCTCCTCAGCTAGCTAAGGAATTTGAGAAGCTAGTTGGACTCTCAATCTCCATGTAATTGAGCAGTCCTACATTAAGCAAGTAAAGAAATTAGAGATAAAATAGATGTACTCAGTACTTTAGAACATATAGAGGTGAAAAATGTTACCTTTGCATATCTTGGAGAATAATGGTCTGATACTTCGAAATGGTGCAGCAATGTGATGCCAGAACTCATGTCTCTTGTGCTCACTGAACGGGCCTGAAAGGCAATTACCAGGCTGGGTTTCTTGGCATAAAGAAGTTATGAAGGTCGCGCCAGTTATATATCATTTGTCCAAATCTGAAAGAACTATAGTCTTGTTCAAGTCGCAACATCAATCCAACTAGAGCCAATATCTTTCTTTAGCCCCTTTCCACCGACGAATTCCCTGAGCTCCTCGATCTCGCTCCACATACTGTTCCTGGCATATAAGTTTGACAGTAGAACATATATCCCATCGTTATGAGGATCCAATTCGATCGCCCTCTGAGCTGCAAATTTACCCAATTCGACATTCCCACATTCAATGCAGGCATTGAGCAATGCTCCCCATGTGGAAACTGTGAAACTCCTGTTTCCCTTCTCTACAAATTTCCATGCCTTCTCCAACTCCCCAGAACGACAAAGCAAGTCGATCACACAGCTGTAGTGCTCTGGACCATGTTCCAGTCCATAATCACCAGCCATTGATTCAAAATACTCCATTCCAAGACACACTTGGCCTGTGTGGCTACAAGCTGAGATAACAGTCAAAAATGCCACACCATCCGGTTTAATTCCCTGGGTTACCATTTCTCTAAACAGTGTGATCACTTGTTCGTAATTCCCGTTGCGTCCCAGTACGCCCAGCATTGAAGTCCATAGAACAAGATCTCTCTTTCTTACGACTCCCATGTCAAAGACTCGCCTAGCCTTCTCTAGCAGCCCGCACTTTCCATACATTTCGATTAACAAGCTTTGAAGAAATACATCACTTTCAAAATCAGGGATTTTGCGAATGCCACACCCATGGGCCTGCATTCCCAATCCAACAGCAGAAATCCCAGCACAAGCGCGCAATACAGATGAAAAGGTGAAATTATCAAACCCCAGATTTAAAAACGGTAGCTTCCTGGCCAATTCAAGCGCTTCATCCCACATTTTAGACTCGGTGTAGCCTGATATCAGTGCATTAGCGCACACACTATTTCTAACGGGAATTTCGTCGAACAATAAAGCTGCACTGTCCACGCATTGCAATTTTGCATAAAAGTCGATCAGAGCACAACCCATATACACGCTAGAAAACCAACCCGATTTTTCAGTAAAGGCGTGAACTTTCCGGCCAAATTCAAGGTTTCGGAGGGAGGAAGCAGATGTCACGGAACTACACAATGCGTACGAGTCTATGCAGACACCATTAGAATGCATGAAAGAAAATGCTTGTAAAGCGAGAGAATAGAACCCGCTTTCACAGAATCCGGAGATGATGGAGTTGAAGAGCAAGGGGTTTCTGGGATTGAGGGATGACAAAAGATCTGTTAAAGTCCGACGGAGGAGGAGGTTGTTTGATTGAGGAAGAAGGCATGTGGTGTGGGCAAATATGATCTTGGTCTGGAGAGTGGGAGTGAGGGAGAGAAGCCCTGTGATGATCAAGTGGCCATGAATCGCCTTAACAGCTCTCAGATTCTTTGTTCTTGTAACTTGATCCAAGACTTGAGTCACGCAATGGGTCTTTGATCCAGGTTGAAGAAGTGCTTCAATCGTCATAATTGGCTGCACACAAATGGAAGAAATTCAAACTCCAGTTTCACTTGCAAATTAATTTATAATTAATGTCTCAATTTGATTTTTTTGGTCAAACTATGTATGACTATAATGTAAATTCTTTTGATGTAGTTTTTATATTTCACATTTTTATAGCATTTATGAATTCAAAGGGTATATAATTCATGGCTTTCATGCACAAAGAGTATCCAATTTTCCATCATATCTGACGGAGCCAAAGATTCACTATTTTTTGGCTTTGGGTATGATGGAATAAAACAAAATGGCTCTTTTAACTGTTTGTGTTTCTTTTAACACTGAAGCTTGGGTCATTCAGAAACAGCTGCTCTATGTTTAAAACATAAGGGTCAAGTTGCGTACGTGATTACCTATGGTGCTTGAGCCAGGGGTCTCTTTGGAGACCACCTCTCTACTTTTGAGGCGCGATAAGGTCTGCATACACACACCCTCCTCATACCCTACTTTTGTGGGATTCAATTGGATTGTTGTTGTTGCTCAAAGAGTATCACAATTTGACTAAAGAGTCCAACTAAGACAATATGTTTGGGATAAATAGAGTATTTTCTATATTTTTCTCACGCTTAAAATTTTCATTCCATATTACTATATTAGTACGTCTAATTTTTAGTAAAAACTAAACTAGCCAATTAACAATTTCATATCATTGTAGACCGTGGAGGCGTGGACAATGAAAGCATTTCCATCAAGATAATAAATCAAAAGAGATAAAGAAATACAGTACGAAGAATAGAAATAATGTTTTGGTCCTGTTACATACTAGTATTACACCCATGCAATGCACGGAAATATATTGGCTACAAAATTAGAGATATTCATAATAAATTTAAATTATTGATCTTTAGATTTAAAAAGGTACTCCCTCCGTCCCATAAAGTCATTCCCGTTTCAAAAAAATTGCGTCCCTTGAAGTCATTCTCATTTCTATTAAAAAACCACTTTTACCCCTTATTTTTTCATACCCTACCTATCACATCATACCTTTTTTCTAATAATCTACACATCACATCCTACTTTTACCCATCACATCAAGAGTATTTTTGGAAAGTCAACACACAATTATCCCTCCTTATTTTACCACTCTAGTCAAACCGTCTCTATCTTTATGGGACAGAGGGAGCATAAAATATTGAAATATACGGAATAAATTGTAGTTTAATGAAACAAATATATAATATCGTCCAATAGTAAGATAATATATGTATATCAACATGAATTGCTAACTATTATTATATAATCTCATAGCATACATGAATGCATATTATTTTTGACAATAACTACAAGACCTTAGATTTGTTATTATTTTTGAAAAATGGTTGCGTACAATTAAATTCTCAAAATCCATAAAGTAACCCAAGAACAACTAAAGGTATTAGCTATTTCATCCGAGGAGTCTAAGACGCCTTTCTTCTTCTGGCAGATAATGAAGCATATGAAGACATTTCTTTGTATGTTGTGTTACAACTTATAATCCAGTTATCCAAAAAAAAGAATACAAAGTGAAGTAATTGTTATACATAGTGTTCAAAGTATATAATCACTATATTCAAAATCCACAAACTCATATAGTAATATGTCCTTTTAAATTAAGTAGAGAAATTATAGGTGTACACAAAAATGTTTAGCATTTATGAATCTTAAATAGCTTCCAATTAAATCTTTTACCACCTTGCTAGTTATGCCCAGGCATTTTCTTAGCAAGTCACCATAATTTAGGAAAATTTAGGTCCATTGTTGATTTCTTACTTGAACGCTTGCATTTGAATTGAGACTAAATAGTTAAAAACAATGGGCCTTAGCATGTTCAAGGAAAAGATGCCCTATATGCCCAACAAATAGGGTACTAAATACAAAGGTGGAACGCCCACCCTAGGCGCCCCCACACCCCGGCTCGACAAAGTAGTGAGGAGAGTAAATCATTATATAATCATAGTCTTGCCCTAAGAGAGATTGTCTCGTGCCAGGTGCACACAAGGAGCTATCACATTGAACAAAAAACTAACCTTAGAATTGTAGATTTCAAATAACATTCAACTAACCTTAGAATTGTAGATTTCAAACTGGTTGGAAATTTTTACAGGAGATGAGAATCGCACTATAGGCTGCATACAGATGAAAAAGATGATATCTGAGTGCTTAATACAGAAGAAGCAAAATGATAACAACAATAACTTAACCACGATTTGATAATAATAAAAACATTTTAATCAAATTTGCAAAGAATGAGAGAAATATGATCTTTTGAGAATGATTAAATACCCTGAATCGAGGTCATATTCGTCAACCTCTGCGCCGGATCTGATGACCAAAGAAGAATACGCAGAAGAAGAAGAATACGCAGATCGGTTATGGGAAGAAATACCCGATCGGTTGTGGGGAGAATTCCCTACAACTAACCACCTTAAGGCCCGGCGTTAGGGTTGAGCGTGGAAGAACGATGGAGTCTTGGTCTCATTTCCTCTTTGATATGTTGAAATGAATTCTATGATCAAATATAATTTGATTTATTGATCTGAATATAGTTATATTTAATATTATTTTGATTTAATATGTTTTTATTTAATTTGAATTGATCAAATTTCAATAAAAGAAAGTAATAAAAAAATTCTTTCCATAATTATCTCCATTTATCTTTATACAATCTTTAATAATCATTAATATTTCAAATTATATATAATTTTGTATTATAAAAAAAGATTTTTTTTGAAACTTATTTAAAATTGAATCTATTAAAATTAAGTTTATATCATAACTCAATACTTTTTCTATATTTCATGGTTAAAGTCAGAAACATTAAACCAATAAAAAAAGGAATAAAAATCAAAGATGGAGAAAGTAAAAACGTGGAATGAGACACGCTAACGTGAGCACGTGACACATTCAACCAATGTCAAATTATCACTTTTGTCATTTTTTTTCCATTTATGAAGTATTTCAATTAATAAAAGTTATTCTTATCATTTATTTTATAAAAAAAAGTCTATTTCTTTCTTAAAAAAAAAACAGGTGTTCCATGTCTTGAGTGTGACTCATGGAGAGGCAAAATGCAAATTACACGCATTTGCCACCTCAATCGCTCGTGTCCATAGGCAAGAGTTATTAGGGGTGAAAAAATATTAGGCGAAAAAAATTACTCCCTCCAACTATTTTTCTTACTTTGATTTTTTTTTTGACAAACTTTCGATTTTGACTATAAATTATAGAAAAAACTTATTTGGAGTATTAAATTGCCATATAAATTTAATATAGAAACTTTATTTTGAAGCCTAATTTTAAAATACTAAATTTTTTTCATAACATATGTTTATAAATAATATTAAGGGGTTGTTTGGCAACTTCTGAATAGGTAAGTGCTGAACCAGTAAGAGGTCTGAACCATTAAGTGCTGAACTAGTACAAGGTCTGAACCATTAAAAGCTAGTATATTGCTTAATTATTCAGAAGCAAATGTCTGATCAATTTAGATAAGAGGTCTTAACCATTCAGACTCTGTATAATACTTAACCATTCAGAGGCAAATCTTTACCCATTCAGACATCTGAACCATTAAGAGGCTGAAACAAACAATCTGAACCATTAAGTGCTGAATCATTCAGACATTTGAACCATTAAGAGGCTGAAACAAACAGCCCCTAATACTCAAAATGTTACACTTGATACTGTAAAAAGTCAAATAAAATAAATTTTATGGACGGAGGGGTAATAATTGCTCGAATAGATCACTATACCGTAAGTATTTTAAAATGAGTCGGTGACACCAGTGTTACCGTAAAGATGATATCAAATTTTCACTCTTTTATGGCTCCTTTTGTGAATTAACTGATGAATAGATTCAAGTTTTGTGTGATATATTCGTGAGTTACTTCTCGGAATAGATCAAGAATCGGTAGATTATAATGGATGGTTGAATTTATCGTTACATTTAAAATGAAATAATTAATTACTTCTCGGAAGTTTGACTTTATATGACAGACGTATTCCGGTTTTACCTGCATCATGTATAACAATGTATAGTCCAAAAATTATTTTCTCGTTCATTATTTACATGGTCAAATTTTATTCTTTTTGTTCGCCTATTTTTGTTGTTCATTTGATAAATGCCTCTTTTGGCATCAGCTTTGGAAGTTAGCCCTAGTGTTTTAAATAGACTATCCGACGGTTGTTTTCAAACAAGACCAAATTGAAATAATATAATCATGTCACGTCTAGTTTTGTAGACTTTTTGATATAGTTTTCAATTATGTAGTTTTTGTTTTTTAATTTTACAATACTTTCATATAAATGATTTGAAAATAATTTCAGGCAAACATCGTAACACGCAACGAAAGAAATTTTTAGATGGATGAAGTACATGACATGCCCGATCATATATTTTGTAAATTTGTTATATTCATTACTCTTTACAATTTAGTAGTCCTTGCTTCCCTTGTGGGTATAACTTATACTCAACCCGAATATTCAAAAAGTGACGGATCAGACTATGGCTGGTCAATACTTTTGTAAGGGCTTATTACCTTAATTAACCTTTTCCATCTATATAAATCGATTGTAAAAGATGGAGAAGGGACATTCAATCATTCATACACACATTTGTATGTACACTCACGAGACAGAGTAAAAAATATAAGTTCGGACACTTGAATTCTTCCCTGGGTTAGGTTATTCTCGAGTTCTTATTTTCTGGGTTGTTTGGCTTACTCGACAGAGCCCTTTTAGACCAGGTCACTCCTGGTCAAACCTACCCGGTCAAATTTACACCATCAGTTCCTAAAAAATGTCACAATTTAACTTTTTTGGCAAACTGTCGCATCCTTTGACCGTAAGTTATGGAAAAAGTATATTTATTTATAATTTAAATGTAGTAAAATTGGAGTTATTTTGATATACAATTTTGAAATATCAATGTTTATAATATCTATTTCTTTTAAATTATATTTAATTCGTGGTCAAAGGGTGTCACAGTTTGACCAAAAAATCAAATTGTGACAATCTATTAAGGACGGAGAAAGTATTAAAATTAAAAAGTAAACGTGATTCAAAAATTATATCGAAAAGTTTATAAAATAAAAGATAATAATAATAATCTTAATTTTATCAAGTGAATAATACAAAAGTGGACTTCGTAGTAAATAAACAAAATCGATCAAGATATGATGGCTAATGTAAGACTTTCACATCATCCACATGCAATAACATTATTGGTTCAATTTGCAGAATCAATAAGCGGCGGCATTCTTGAAGAATTTAAACACGTTAAGCAACTTTTTTTTTGTTAAATATTCGTATAATAACATCCTAAATAAAAATCATATAGTCGGTATACAATTAGGGCTGGGTTGGGAAAATCGAAATTCGCAAACCGAACCGAAATCGATCGAAACGAGCTAGAAAAAAATCGAACCGAAAAAACCGAAACCGAATGTAAAAAAACCAAACCAAACCGTTAGTGTTTGGTTACGTTTTGGTAAAAAAACCAAACCAAACCGAACCGAACCGAATAAACCGAACTTTCTTAGATAATTCGCTTTATTTATATGAATATATGTGATATGTAAAAAAATTATAGAAATATAAACGCAAATAAATTACTAGTCGATTAAAATTATTTTATTAACTATTAATTAAACATTCAAGCCATATTATTATAAACTTTGAAAAAACCTAAGAATATAAACACCAATAGCTTATCCTAAAATAGAATTATATTAACATTAAAAACTGATACGAGTAATTTACATATTTACATAACAAATACTTTGATGTTATAATGAAAATGAAAGTATTATACCAAAAAACCTAAATTCTTCGTAATTGATTTTACATACGATTTCTTTGGAAATATTTGGAATCTTTTAAATGTTTGTTGAGCATTCAACACATATTTTTTTATGTAAAATTGAACCGAAAGGAACAATGACCTTCCGTTTGGTTTTTGTTTTTGTGTAAAAATCAAACAAAAAAAACCAAAGCTAAAAGTACATATTGTTATTGTTTCATCGAGTTAGTGTTTTTACTATTTTTTAATGCTTATAAATTTCTACTTTTATAAACCGAAAAAACCGAAATAAACCGAAATAAAAACTGTATAAAACTGAACCGAATAACCAACGGTTTACATATTTTTTATGCAAAACCGAACCGAACCGCCAATTTACCTTCCGTTTTATCTTTGGTTTTGGGTAAAAACCGAACCCACCCCTATATACAATAAGGAAATCTCAAATACAATCATACTATATTTTATTCATACTATAGTCTTTTTTCTTTAGTTGATAATTTTCAATTCAATTTGTTTAAAAACTGATGTAAGTTTATACATTTTTCTAAGAATATTTGTCCAATTTGGACATTTTCTAATCAATCGGAATCGACTTTCAATCTATAATTAAATAAAAACATAATTCGTATATGATATGTATTAAATATATAACAATATGTTGAAAATATTCGCAAGGTAAATCTAATTAATTTCACGGAATTGAGGACAAAATTGTGGGCATGTTTACTCCGACATGAATTAGATATTTGTTTTTTTCAAATGCTAATATCAAATTCTTTAAGGGTCCGTTTGTTGAAACTCGGTCGCCCAAGTGTATCAAGTGGAATGGGAGGTGAGATTCAAAGATTTTTTCATAAAAGCTTAAGGGCCCGTTTCGCATCATTTATTTTTTCTATTTATTACTTATTCTTATTAAAATCAGATCAGATCAGTAGACAGGAGAAAGACTAAAGTAGGACTAAAACATTGAAAATAAATCAAAATAAGACTTCCATATTTTTCTTCCCGAAAAAGATTTAAATACATTTACATTACCAAATATGATCATGGACATTACTAAAAAGTATACTAATGTGTACATGTACAGTGTCACATCACCACAATGTGAAGTCTTATTTCGGGAAAAAAGCATGAAAGTCCTGTTTTGGTACTTTTTTCTATGTTTCAATCTATTCAGGGTGATTTATTATTTTAGCAGATTCAATGAGATCATACCAGATTCAATCAAATACTATTTTTAATATTTAACATATAATTAAATAAAATATATATTGTTTATTAATTAGATAAAATAATATTTTGAAAATATTTGATTTGATAAATATAATAAAACTCTTTTTGTATTAATATCTAATATCATTTTTATTTAATTTAAAGTCAAAGTTAACCCATTTTGACCAAAAAATCAAAAGTAGACAAATATTTAGGGACAAAGAGAGTACTATAATTTTAATTGTAATTATCATTGTTACTCCGTCCTAAAACTACCTTAACATTAGAAAACTTTCTTCCCACTTTCCCTTTTTCTCCGTCCTAATAAAACTTAGACACACATACACGCACACACAAAAGTGAGCTTATGACAAATCTGGTAGCGGTGAAAAAATTATTACTGTTTGAGATTTTAGGTGATGTGTAATGTGTAACTAACATTCAATATATTAGTATGTAATATGGTGACTTAGTATGTACTCCGTAATATGGTGACAGATTGTGATATTTTTTTAGAATAGCATCCATATTTTAATTTCTAGAATTTGGTTATTTTAATATCGAGAAATAATACACTTTCTTCACTACATAAATAAAAATTGATTATTTAATTTTTACAAAGATTAAAAATATAGTGATTTTGAAAAGATGTTTAATATTTCAAAAAAAATGTTTAAATATATGAATGATAAGCTATTGTATGGATTTACTTTTAAAAAACTTAAGTCAGTATATAATGGTTCACATTTCTTTACATTAGAGTAATATAAGTTTGATTGTTCCGATGTGGGAATGGAATCCCAAAATCCTGACTCCCCACATCTTTTCGCCCTAAAAAATCTTTTATTACTTCGAATAACTTTTAGAATTGCATATTCCATAAATTATTTTATTTAAAAATTAATATAAAAAAATTGCACATAGGATAAATTATATATTTCAAAACTATATCAAAATTTTTACCAAACAAAATACTATAAGAATGATTTATTTTATCAAATAATATATGAAATACACTAATAAATAATAAATACTCCCTCCGTCCTCCTGTATTTGTTCACATTTGATTTTTGGAACTGTTCATCTAAGCACTTTGACTCATCAAATTCTCTCAATGTGTAAGCCTAAATATAGTCATGTGTGATCTTGTTTGATTTGTCTTAACATATAGATTATTAATATATATTTTTTATAATTTTTTAATATACAAATTACAAAATAAAATGAATTAAATAAATGCATTGAATGATGTGCAAAAATGAAAGTGGACAAATACAGGGGGACGGAGGGAGTATTATTGAAAGAAAAAATAGTAACTGAAATAAGAATTTCGAGAAAAAATCATCCTAACTTGGATCAAAATATAAAAAAAGTACCAAAATGAAAGGTCCACATTTTTATCTCTAAAATAGGAATTCGCACTGTAGTATTGTGACACTGTGTATGAACATTTTATAATACTTTTTGGTAATTTTCAATATTTTAGTCTTACTCCAATTTTCTTCCCACCTAGAGAGTGAAATAAGTATTACTCATGACATTATATACGAAGTAGATAAATACTCCGTACATTATTTATATTTAAAAAAGAAAAATACATTTTTAAAGTGTGTGAGAATACTTGGTGTATAAATTTAGTAAATTACGGACGAGTTCGTGGAATTAAGAATTGGCTTAATTTCATACCATCTCTTAATTGTCAACAGATTTGCCCTAACTGCCGTGGGCAAATTTTTTTTCAAAGGAAGCATGAGTAATCGTGACATGCGCATGACACCACACTATTCATTTTGGAGTTAGCTTCACTCTTTATTAAGAATAAAGCTAAAGTAATATATTCCCTCTTAATTTAAGTTAGCTATTTGCCATGTTAAATTTTAATCTCTTTAATTACTCATTTTCGTTGTATATTTAATGAGATAATAAATTAAAATCACTTCTTATTTTATAGATTTTTAATGTAATTTTTTAAATATATAAATTTCATCTTAGTTCGTAACGTTGACGATTCATCTCAGTTCATAAATTTCATCTCAATTTTATTCTTACCCTTTTTACTGAACCCGAACCTACCCATATCCCCTTCAATTGCCCCATGAAAGTTTATTTGACTTTGGAATCAAAATTTTGACTCCAAAGTCAAATAACTTGGAGAGTGTTGTTGAAGGGAGTGTGGGTGAGATCGGATCGGGGAGAGTGGGAGGGGGGTTTCGTGGGGTTAGGAGGATAAGAATCATCAATTTTACGAACGGAACACCGTACGACCCCCAACTCATCTCATGACTCCAAAGTCAAATAACTTGGAGAGTGCTGTTGAAGGGAGTGTGGGTGAGATCGGATCGGGGAGAGTGGAGGGGGGTTTCGTGGGGTTAGGAGGATAAGAATCATCAATTTTACGAACGGAACACCGTACGACCCCCAGCT
>OOIL02000002.1:1704726-1892163 GCA_900332095.2 Cuscuta campestris
TACGAACGGAACACCGTACGACCCCCAGCTCATCTCATGATATTGCCAAACAATGTCACATGAACGGAAGGAGTAATCTCTTGGATAACTCATGACTCCAAATTTTGCACATACAAAATCATTGTTGTGTGACACATACAATTAATATCTCAACCATGCCATGGGCACACAAAAAATATACCCTAAGTTTTATCCAAAGAAATGCGTCGATATTTTAATGATTGACACAAATAGAAAATATTAGTTCAATGAAAAAAGTTGCCCTTTGTGAATGTAAATCATTACACTAATATTATACTAGCATAAAATGTCAGTGCATGTCTTTGGGGTATATAAAATAAGTACAAATAGCTTAATCCTAACTATCTATGTGGATTGTGCAAAAAATTAGAATAATCAATCATGGATAACTCCAAAATTTTGAGATTATCCTAACATGGCCCCTTAATTATAATACTCTCAATATTAACGTCCATTATATTATCCGGTCATCAATTTTTTTCAATTAATTATTTTATCAAAATAATACGCATAATTATGTACGGATAAGAACATTTTCTTGGATACTCATAATAGAGGTAAACCATCAATTTTAGATACTATTTCATTTTGACAACAAAAAATAATGTCATAATATAACAACACCTTCGATTAGAATATCTACGGGGCTCCGAATCGTAAAATTGATGGTTACTATCTTTCCTAATAACCTCGGTAAACTCCCCACCCGACCCGCCTTGAATCCACCAACCCAATCCTTTCAATTTTATTCCCCAAAATTATTTGACTTTTGTGTAAAAAAAATTGAACCAAAAGTCAAATAAACCTGGAAAATAAATTAAAATTGAAAGGGTTGAGAGGATGGGTTCGAGGCAGGTCGGGGTGAGGGATTACTACTGGAGTTAGAAAGGATAGGAATCATAGATACTCCGATTGAAGGTGTTGTTGTCAAAAGAAAGAAGGGACTCTTTTACTCCCTCCGTCCCAATTTATAGTGTTTGTTTGAGTTTACGATGTTTGACTACAATTATTTTCAAATCATTTTATATGACAAATGGTTTGAAGTTAAAAAAATAAAAATTACATATTAAAATACTACATCAAAAGATCTACAAAACTAGTAGTGACAATCATATTTTATTTTATCAAATTGCTAACGAAAATAGAGAAAAACCTTGCAAATTTATTTTCAAATGCTTAAGAATCAACACAATTTTTTTTATTTTTTATTTTTGAAAATATAAAAGTGTAATCCGCTTTTATTTTTCGCTTATGAATAACTTCAAGTTCAACCACATTAGAATTATTATTATTATTATTTATTACTAAATGTTATTCACTCTTTAAGTAGTTAATGGATTTGAATGCAAACGAAGAAAAAATATTTTTTTATTTTTATTTAAATAAATTGAATTGAATATAAAATCAATACAGAAGTGAATATTAATTTAAGATTTAAATGATTTTAAAAATGATTATGTTATTTAGAATGTGACATCTAATAAGACTAATATGGGAGGAAGAGAGTATGTAATGGAAGATGAGCAATGAATGAAGGGAAGATGAGAGCTCACAAATCCGACCCAAACAAGAAACTAATAAGTGGTACCCCCTTCTTGCAATATAGCAGTACGAGACTGACAGACAAAAAAACAAAGGATAGACAATGCATGGCTGGAGCAAGCTTTAAGCCTTGGTCAAATAATGATGATCACTACTTAAATTAATTGAATACTTTTAGATTTTAAACCAGTTTTTTAAAATCTCAATTGAATATCCATTGACTCCTAAAAATCAAAAAATCTTTTGATATGTTTGGGAACATGGATTTGGATTTCAAATTCCATGTTTGAGAAACTTACAAATTTGGAATTTGGATTTGAATCAAATTCTTTTTATTCATAACAAAGCTTAATTTTAAATCCATGCACCCACTTGTCATTTGAAATTCAAGATTTCAAATTTTGGAATTGAAATACATGAATTTGAAATTCAAGATTTCTCCGCTTTCTTGTGTGGTACGAAGCCCACACCACAGGAAAGGAAGTAGACCCAGGTTCGAGCTCCAACGGAGACAGAGACGTTGGTTCTTTGTCCGTTATTAGGGTAAGAAAAAGTATAAACAATTGTTACAATATTATAGAGTCAATTGTACTAAATGAAGTTTTATTTTTGAATCATTATTCAAGTAAACTAAAGTTAATTTGAGAATTCTTTTTAATTTAATAATCACAATTAGTTATTACTTTCATCGTTCATAAAAGACTGCCACAATTTGAATTATAGAAAAAGTTTTTTAGTTATAATGTAAAATTAATAAAAATAGGTTTATTTTAAAATATAATTTTAGTATATCAAATTTTTATAATACTCAATTATTTTAAAATATATTTAATTCATGGTCAAAAAATGTCATAATTTAAACAAAAAAATTAAACAATATCAATCTTTTATCTAGAGAAAGAAATATTTTTTGAAGGATAGATATGGGCCCCGTTTGGTATCAGCGTTAGTTATTAGCGTTAGCGTTTTGAAAAAGCTATCCGACGGTAGCCTTTAGAGTTAGCGTTTTCAGAATTAATCTAAACCATTAAAATTTTATCCAAAACGCTAACGCTAATTGAAAACGCGGTTCCCAAACAAAGTCATGGTGAACTCATTCCAGCACTATATAAACAGATCCACCCCTTCCCCTCTTTCTGCATCTCTCTATCTTCTCTGTTCAACGATTAATTCATTCACCCACTCACTGCCTTTCTTGTCTGCCTGGAGATAATTGCACTTTGATCCTTCTCTAATGGCCACCAAAGTTTACATTGTGTACGATTCTCTCTCTCTATATCTATATATCTATCTATCTATCTACATATATATACACATATATGCACTGTGTTTTTATACTTATTATTATTTGCAATTTGCCTATTTCATGATTTCTTTTTGGGGTGGAGGGGTTAAAAACTCTGTTTCTTGATTTTAGGTTAATTTTTTTTAAAATCTCATTTTAGAGGATCAGATTGATTGTTTGAGCTCAATCAGTTCAGTTTGTCTCTTATACCCATGTTTAGATTTAGGGTTTCAATTCTGTAAAGCTTTATCTGATAGATACGTATGAGTCATGAAATGGCCTTATTGATCATCAATGGTGACTTTTGAATTATACCAATTTAGCCCCAAATTATTTGCCCTAATTTGACTATTATGCTTACTTTGACTAGAATTTAAATATAATTTTAAATAAATAGAAGTTATAAAAGTTTGATATATCAAAATTGCATTTTGAAACGAACCCAATCATACAAAATTTACATTATAATTAAATATACTTTTCCTATAATTTATGGTCAAAGTTAACTAGGACAAATAACTATGGAATATAAGTTTGTGTGGTTTTTGTTGAGTTTCAAAAAAAGAGTTGCTCTGTTTGAGTTTAGGAGGCTCTAATAGGATGTTTGAGATTCAATTAGTAAGGAAGAGTTGATTTGACAGGACTTACGACTTTAAGATATCACCGAGTATATATATGAGCTTAGATAGGAACGCGTGGAAATTTAGGATTAGAGTAGTCGGATAGACGTTTGACATAGCTTGTAGTTTATGCTTTTGGTGTTTTTGCCTCAGGCTGTAGAAAGTTAGAATGTGGTTATAGAAACTAAGCGGGTGTTTTTCTGTGCCTATAAACAGTTCAAAATTGCTTTTAAGAAGTTACTCCGTATTAATTTAAATGTTAGCTGATGACATGTTTTCCTGTGCAAAAAAATAACTTATTTTTAAACCTATTTTTTTGTTTCTCCATTTTAACTAGATTATTTATAAAACTATCACTCACCATTTATGAATATTCTCAAGTGACTTGTCTATCATTTAAGTCATTTTACTTCCACGAAAGAATATTTTGGCTTACAAGCAGCTTATAAGTTAAAAATTGTTTATCAACAATAAACAAGTAAACATAGAGAAACACCTCCCGAATCACTACAAAAAAGATAAACCTTTAACATGTGAGAACAACACTTGAAATATATCAGGTACTACTCCACTTATGGGCATGTTGAGAAGCTGGCACATGAGATTAAGAAGGGAGCAGACTCTGTTGAAGGTGTAGAGGCCAAGCTCTTTCAGGTCACTACAAAATACACTTATCATGTGTAATTTAATTAAAGATTTGACATTAATCTCTCATCTTATGTATTATGAACGGAACAGGTACCGGAAACACTTTCTGACGAGGTTCTTGCGAAATTGGGAGGCCCACCTAAGAGTGATGTCCCAACCATATCCCCTCACGACCTCCCGGAAGCCGATGGATTCGTCTTTGGCTTCCCCACAAGGTTTGGGATGATGGCTGCACAATTCAAGGCCTTTCTCGACGCAACCGGTGGCCTTTGGAGGACCCAGGCATTAGCTGGCAAGCCTGCCGGCCTCTTCTACAGCACCGGATCTCAGGGAGGTGGCCAAGAGACTACCGCGTTAGTTCCTTTCTCCTCTACTGGTTTACACTTTGACATGAACAATTTATGCCTTAGCATTTATCTTGAGTCTCTTACTGCATGTTTGAGTTTTTAGTTGAGCTGTTTCTTGAATCTTGAGAAAAACAAATTAAACTAGAAGTAAAACATAGAGAAAGTATCAAAACAGGAGGTCCATGTTTTTATTTCCAAAATAAGAGTTACAATGCCAATAATGTCAACATATGATACCAAAAAACACTATGGAATGCCAATATTTAGTGTCACATTGTAACATTACAAATTCTTATCTTGGGGTTAAAGACATGAAACTCTTCTTTTAGTACTTTCTCTATGTATGACTCCTATTTTAGCCGATTTCTTTTCTTTCGTTCACCCTATACTTGTCGTGTAGTTGTTGGAGTCCTTAACCGCGATAATTGTGCAGGCTAACAGCAATAACACAGTTGGTTCACCACGGGATGATCTTCGTGCCAATTGGCTACACATTCGGAGCGGGCATGTTTGAAATGGAAAAGGTCAAGGGCGGGAGCCCTTACGGTGCGGGGACATATGCAGGGGATGGGTCCCGCCTGCCGAGCGACATCGAGCTCGAACAAGCCTTCCACCAGGGGAAATACATTGCTGCCATCACAAAGAAGCTTAAAGCTGGTTCTTCATCCTAAGCCACAACTCTCTCTCTCTCTCTCTCTCTCTCTCTCTCTGTCTCTATATATATAAATTTACACTATACTTTGCAGTATTTCAAAGAATAAGAAGCATGCCCATATACCCATACACTTTTTTCATTTCATAGAAGTAAATTGTTTTGTTTTGTTTCTGAATGGTTATTGTAATTTTCTTGGTGTGACATTTGGTTTGTTGATGACTTTTAGTGGGCTTTTATAAATATGTTCTCTATTGAAGTAGACACTTGGCCCATCTCTTTTATAAATAAGTTGAAATGTTCATACATGTACGGCGTACAGAAACGTGGGCCGTCAAACCAGACTAACTAATTTTGATTACGAATTGGAAATTACGATGTCAAATCTCATTAGTTTTGAAAATATTTTATTTACAAACTGGTACACTAATAAGAAGTTAAAAAGTATTTATTAAAAAATTATGTCAAAAGTCCTATAAAAGAAAGAGCTGACAAGAATGTTTTACTTTATCAAATAATTGATAAAAATACACAAATAAATAAAAATTATTGACCGAAGAGAGAAAATAAAATTGTACCCCGGAATAATCAAAATTGGGACGGATAGAGTATATTTTGATATAAGAATATTAAATTTTCTATTATGGTATACATGACTCCTATTTTAATTCTACTAGTTAGATATTTATATTTTATTTATTTGATAAATACTCCGTAATATGGAGTCTAGTTTTATCATCTCTTATTTTATATGAGTAGATTTTTTGATGTAATAATATTGAAACTTATTGATTTTACTTATTAATCTCACATCAATTTTCATATAAATTAAATTAAAAATAACTTTAGTCAAATATTATATATATAACTCATATATAAATTTTGATGGGTGTATTCCTTCCGTATTAGACACTAAAAAAAGTACTCCTATCCCTCTGCACTACTATTTCCACGTTGATTTTTTTCTTTTTTTATTTAATTTTGTAAATTATTTATTAAAATTACATAATCATGTTTTTGAAACTAGCAATATAAATTCAAGTTTTTATCATAACATGGTCACGGTTTTCCAATATATAAATTTTATTTTACATTTATTTTTTAATTGTGTACATTCAAACACTATGATTTGTTGTAAAGCGATAATTAATTTAAGAGGGAGGAAGTATTCGGAGTAATATATTTTTAACCACGAAAGAAATTAAAGAATTAAAATAGGAGTAGCATCGACCACAGGGGAACAATAGCACAACCCAATAAGAGAAGTGAGCCGTGTGTTAAAAATGTTATGTATATATTTAATATTAATTATGTGATCATTGTATTTATGGTAGTTTACATTTATAGGTTCCCTTCCGTAATTAGGAATCTTCTGTAACTATTTATACGAGGCTTCGCCTTCCGTTATTTCATATAGAAAATAACAATTCTTCATGGTCTGAAATCTTCTCCTTGAGCTTCACCAACCCCTGCGGCGTGAAACATTGGTCTTTTGCAATAACGTCAGTGCCGTGTATTTGTCATCAAACCCAGTACAGCATCAGCGCACCAAACACGTAGAAGTCGACATCCACTTTGTCAGAGACAAGGTTGCCCTAGGGCATGTCAGAGTACTACATGTCCCATCCTCTTCTCAGTATGCAGATATTTTCACTAAAGGACTTCCGTCTCTTCTCTTCTCCGACTTCAGACACAGTCTTGGCGTCCGTCCTTCACCGGTCACGTAGTTGGGTGCATATTAAATGTGTTATGTATATATTTAATACTCCGTATTAATTATGTGATCATTATATTTATGATAGTTTACATGTATAGGTTCCCTTCCGTAATTAGAAATCTTCTGTAACTATTTATACGAGGCTTCGCCCTCTGTTATTTCATATAGAAAATAACAATTCTTCACCGTGAATCCCGTGATTAGTCAGAAACGAGTCATGCTAGAAATTCACCACAGTTGACATCACAAAAGACAATTGTCTAAGAATTTGTACACACAGACGACAACAATCATTTCTGAACACACAAAAATCACATTTATGTGTGTAAATTCAGAGACAGTTATCATCATGGTGTCAGACGTGGTAAATTTTTAGCATTATTGAGTAGAAATGGGTAGTAATTGATGTTGGGACTGTTGGGTGAAGTTTTTTTAAAAATAGCAAAAAAAAATGGATGATGTTTTGTTGAAGCCTTTGAGAATATTGAAAAGTGGAGAGAAAGCAAAGAAACCTAGGAATTTCCGTCCACAAAGAACAAACAAACAGAGACAGTACAAAGTGGGTGCAGGTTTTGCTTGGAGATAGATTATCAACAGAAATTCATAGATTATTATTCAATTCAGATGTTTCCTTTTTTTTTTGTTTAAGCTAGTGATCTCACATGATTCTGCAGTAGCCACAAGTTTTTTTTATTTGAAAAATTCTTAATTTACAACCATGCAAATTAAATAATATCTTTCATGTTTTCTCAACCTAAGAACGCTTATTAAATTGGGCCAATGTCTCCCGTGAAAAGCATATTTACGCGAAATCCCACAAGATTTTGAAAAGTGGTTTTCCTATCACTCAACTCATTGAACTCAAGCTCCCTCACGAAGTATTTTATTGTGCTTGATTGTATACTTTCGATGATAAAATTTTAATTCTCCAACAATTTCATATAAAACGAATTCAAATAATTTAGCTAAACAAATAAAAGAAGACATGAAATTTATTCTAAAATAAATAAAATACTCGGGTAACATTTTTATCCTAAAAAATGGTTAAACTCCACTTGTTTGAGTGGAATTAAATTGAGATATAATTTCAATCAGTTTGCATAAAAAAAAGATTTATAGTATGCACAAGAAGAGTAACATATTTACCCAAAATGAAAATGTAGCATTACACCCTTTGGTTAATTTGTACCATTTGTGATTTGTCCACAAAAAATCATATTCCGGGCCCCACACACTCCACGCCATAAACCCTGTTTTAAAAAATGCCATCTTTCTTCACTCTTCAGCAGCCCCTTCAGTTTCCCCTTCGCCACCGTTCTCCTCCCACAACCACCACCACAAATGGCCACTCTCTCCCTCTTGTTATACCCCCTTCTTCTGCACCTCTCCCTTCTCACCATCATCCCCTCCGCCGCCGTTTCCGCCGACATCCACGACCTCCTTAGAAGCAGGGGACTTCCGGCGGGGCTCTTCCCGAAGGATGCGGTGAAATCCTTCGACCTTGCCGAGGACGGCCTGCTCCAAGTGTACCTAGAGTCGCCGTGTGTGGCCAAGTTTGAGACAAGGGTGTTTTTTGACAGCTTTGTTAGGGCCAATCTCAGCTACGGCGGCCTCATCGGAGTCGAGGGCCTCTCCCAAGAAGAGCTTTTCTTGTGGCTTCCGGTCAAAGACATCATTGTGTCCGATCCCTCTTCTGGTCTCATCTTGTTTGACATTGGTTTGGCTCATAAACAAATGTCTCTCTCCCTTTTTGAAGATCCTCCCACTTGTAGCCCTCAAGGTAACTCATTTTCAATCAAATTCTCTCTTCTTTTTTTCCCCCAATATAATGCTTCACATTTGATTTGAATGGAATCAATCTTTACATTGGTTCAAACTAAAAAGGAAATTTAGAATCTTTTTATAGGATAGAGGGAGAGCGATTTAAATTTCAAGATTTTACCATAATGGGAGACAGATGAAATTGTCCATAATAGGAACCATTTTACCTTATTGTGTATAGTTTTAAATAAGGTTGAGATCATGATCTAGCTTTTGGGTGTTATTGGGTTTGTTTTGGAGGAATTGAATTTGAATTTTTTAAAGTTAGAATAACGTGTAGTGTGTGCAAGAATGCCATTTTACTCTCAAAATGCATCCCAAAATCCAAACTTTATATGATTTCTTGACAAGAAGTAGGAAAACAGATGTGGGTTTTAGAGTGATTGTGTTGTTTTGGTTGATCTGATGGTTCTGAGAAAAAATTAATGCAGGGGTTTTGATGAAGAAAGGAGGAAGAGAGGAGTCTGGATTCCAGATTGAAAGATTCAAAACTTTCTCCTTTTCTGGATCATAATATGATGATCCAAGCTCAAATTTTGGTGCTGAATGCTTGTTTTCTGTGTTTGTGTGTGGGGGTAGAGCTGAATCTTGGAGATTGAGTGGGATTCTTTCTTTCTTTTTCATTTTTAGAGTTCTTAGAGGGATTGTAAAATAGAAGCATGGAAATGTACTGACTAGACAAACATTTTGGGTGAAGAATCCAAAAAAAAAACAGTTATGAAAAACATTCAAATCCTTAGTTTGTTCAGTACTGATGTTTGGTTCTGCCTATTTCCACAATCTTTTGAGTCTTTAAAATGAAAGTTACCTCAAATTCTTCAAGAACACCCTAACCTAAATGGAGTGTATTGTTGTGTAATTTATATTTAGTGTTTTTTTGTGTGTTTGGCACAGAAAACATCTGTTTTGTGAAAATAAAGAGTTTTATGTTCTCTCTGTTGTGTGAGTCAAATTAAGAAAACATTTTCCAAACATTTCAGACAACAATTTATGCCATGCTAAGACCACTTTATCAAGAAAGTAAGCAGTGGAATTTGAATAATCAATGAATTTGCATGACCAATTCAGGCTCATAATAGGCCTGCCTTGCTGGCTGGCAAGGAGCTGCAGTGTGGGGCCCAAGAAGTTATTTTTTTCAAACTTGAAGCTGACCCAGAGACTCAAACTTTGAAATCTTTGTTTAAGATGATTGGGCTATTGGCTAGCAGGAGCTGGCTTTTGGGTCCCACCATTTTGGGAGACTATTCTTGATTGAATGGGAAAAAAAGGTTGGAGATTTACACAAGCAACGAGTATATCTTAATACTAATAATTATGATAATGGCAATCATAACTACTGATCTGTAAAGTGGAATGAAAGCCAACAAAAATAAAGGCAAAGATCCTAATACAACAAAATACCACTAGGAGTCTATTAAGGACTTGTTTGGTTGGGAGATTTCACAGTTAAGTCATGTTTTTTGTTCCTCCCTTCTTTTTTTTCTGGATCAAGATTTGTGTCAACATTAACCAGATACTCATCCAAAATTCTAAGGAAAAACCCAATCTTTATATGTTCTTGATGATCTGCTCCAAGAACTCTTGAGTTTTACGAGCCTCTGCTCGTCCGCTCCGACCTAACTGCAATTAACAACAATATTATGATATCAACAATGTGCAAGTGCTTGCTTATCGAAAGGGGTTAATTATTTACTTCCTCGTTCCCGTAAAAATCTACTCTTTTTTATTATGTCATCCAAAAAATCGCTTTCTTTTTGCCTTCTTAACCAATTCTAGTTGCATTTTTTAAAACTTTTAAACAATTTTATTAAATTCTGTCAAAAATAGAGTATAAAACAGATCAAAGTATGAAAAAATGGGAATGTTTTATGGGATTTTTGTACCTCGAGAGTAGAAGTGACGAGAAGGGCGCCTTTAGAGGCAGTTGCAGAGGTGTCATTGAGTTGAGCTCCAAGACCTTTCATGGCTTCCATGAGTTTAGTGAAAACACCTTTTCTGTTCTTGCAGATTATCTTGATCCATAGCTTGTTTTCAGCAATTGGAGCCACAAGAACCTCTCCCTGTTGACACCAACACTTGATAATTAAGGGATTGTTTGGTCTGAAAAAAAAAGGTTGAACCAACACTTGATTCTTTCAATGATAAATCTAATGAAAAGCATTGGTAATAAAGAAAAAGATATTATTATTATCATTTGCGTTTTACTCGTATTACCCGCAGATGATATATAGATGGATAAAATAATGTATGTAACGGGTGAGGGATGAAGAGTGAATGGATGAATGAGAGTCATGCCCCACCCTATCCAAACCCAACCCATTATCATTCTTGACACTAGACTTATATGTTGCCTCAATGGAGGCCTAAACCATTGCCCCAAATTTGCTGGTGCAAAGAACACATTTTTTTTACCTCAATCTCACAAATCTTCATATCTTCTTCTTCTTCTTTATCATAATTATTGTTCTTGTGATGATTATAATCTCCCATCTCACCTGGTTTCACATCATCATCATCATCATCATCCACCCCACCACAATTTGATGATCCCATTTCCAAAAGCTCATTGCTCAGCTCTTTCACATTGCTCTGCAGCTCCTCAATGTAGCTTATTGCATCCGTTATTATCGTCTCTTTCGTCATCTGCAATTCAAGAAACAATCATCTTTCCCATCACAATCACATTTTACCATATTTCACACTCTTAGGCGCAATATAAAAACATTCCCGAGCCTTGAACTGCAGGTTTGAATTTTTGGTTGATTTGGTTCTTTAAGACATACATACTCATAAAAATGTGTTTTTTTTGTTCTTGACAAAAAAAGCGTTTTTTTGTTGATGTTGTTGTGGTGATTACATTTGTTATGTTGGGAACGGATGCTCGGAGCTCTAAGAGACGTCGGCTAAGCTTCTCGCGACGCCTCCTCTCGGCAATGAGGTTTTTGGATTTGAACTCGCCGTCGTCTTGGACTTGTGGGCATTTTTTCTTCCTCTCCATTGATCTACCATCTCTCTTTTTCCCACAGCTTATTTCCTCAGTGATGCAGAAATCAGCTGAGAGTTCTCTTTGGAGGCTGTCAACTATCATTTTTTTTCCTTCCTTTTCTCAAGTGTAGAAAGGGCAAATTAGTGTTTGTTTAGAAAGGGCAATGGTTTTGAGTTATGGGAGGGAAATGTGGCATTTATAAGTGTCACTCCCACTCAGTGTAGGGTAGGAGCTGAGTAGGGCTCCCCTACATTTTTGAATGAAGGTGGATCAAGAAAAAAAAAATATTTCCTTTGGTCTTAAATGAATACAAACATCAAAATTTTCAGGTTGGTTATCATAAAGTAAATCATTGATATCTTTAATTATGTTTTAATAAATATTACTCTTCAGTCTCATAACTAGTCACAAAACAAGTTATGATGATTGATTGAATTCATTTTCAATTTAATTTATTTAATTAATAATACAAAATTTTAAATGCAATTTTATACATTTAAAATTTGCATCAAATACTTTATAAATCAAGGTGTCATAATTATGTTATTTCTACAAATTTAAAGAAATCCTACATGACTACATTTCTATTTATGTATGTATTGTGGAGCCATGTCTCTGTCCCATTTTAGATTGCTAATAACTTTTGTTTGCATGCACATTTTTATTGCTCATTTGATAAGATAAAATAAACTTGTTATCACTTAGTTTCTTTTGTACTTTCATGACAATTATTCAGTGTGTAAATTGTACTTTTTATTTCTATAATAATTTGTAAATAAATTATTTTGAAAGAGATTTGATATTCTTTTTTATAGAAATAGTAGATGTAGTAAATGAAACCTAAATAGAGTTAGGCCGCGGATATTTTTACAAAAATGGGGTCACAATAAACACATGCATTTTATTCTTTGAATTTTAGGGAAATCATAATTGAGAGGTGAGAATCTTCTTGTTAGAGTTTGTTGGCTATTCTTCCATTCAACTCAATGTTTTTTGTGCCTTGAGAGAGAGAGACAAGGCTCATTTCTAGGCCGAATGTGTGTAAATTATACCGGACTTAATTATATACAACAAATATATACCAAGTATTATATAACTCGTAAATACAGATATTATAATATGCACAATCAATGTATATATTAAAATATGTTTCTTTTTTAAATTTATTTACAAGATTTAATTTTTATTTTTTCATTTATTGGAACTTGGAAATATTATTAACAACCAAGTAAAAAAAATTCTTTAGTAGCGAAATGAGTAGAAAACAATTATATGTAGCCCCTAAAGAGCCTACAATTATCATTATTATAGAAAAGAGTCATAAATTGTGACCAAGAATTATTTTCCCCGCTATCAATGAACTTAATTATTGAAATTATTCTCTTCATCTCATTTTACATTTTCGAGTTTGATTGGACACACTTTTTGAAAAAGTAAAAAAATTGTATGGTTAATAATGGAAAGAATGATCTAATATATTCCAAAAAGGATGGTACATTTCATCAAAGACCCAACCGTTTCTTCTTTATAGTTTAGGAGTAGTGGAAATTTGTTATTTCTGTTATTTTGCCTTTGGTAACTCGTGACCCCTTTAGGGGTAGGGTAAACTACCATATGATGCAATGGACTCAGCAAATTAAATGTTAAGTCTCAAATTGGTAAATAAATGTATAGTTAATTTCAACCATCCTGAATTAAACTTTTCTCTTGTTTTTTCACGAATTAAAAAAACGTTATTTGATTGCAATTTATGCAGAAGCAAAGCAATGTGTAAAACTCAATGTATTTCCTAAAAAGAATAAGAAATGTAATTTGAATAAACAGAAAAATTGAAAAGTTTTTCCGATGAAAAAACACCCTTATATTTCTAAATTAAGAAGCGCATATTCATAAGGGGTCACGTTTTCGAACTCAAATAAGAGCAATAACTTATTGTGCAACAATAAATTGACAAAAAAAATAATATATAAACGGATACTACATCATAATAAAAACACGGATATATGGACTGAAAGAATCTTTTTCTCAGACAAAATAGATATCCATCTGGAAATGTTAAAGTATGCTTATGTTGTCCAGGGTTACTATAAACAACTATTGCTACAACACTTAAAAGATTATCAAACTTTACCAGAAAGCCCAGCAATCCAGCACTGTTTTTACGTTTGTAAGGAGCAATGACATTAGCAACATAGCAGTTTTCTTCTTCTTCTTCTTCTTCAACATCCGGAACATGACATCATCACATCAGTTGGCGTTTGGAAGACCGACCATGAGAAGATGTTTTGTAACCGAAACATATACGCAATATAGTCAGAAATGAGATGCACGGTACGAGAAAAAACTACCAAAAAAGAGTTGTCCCAAAAAAAAGAGAGTAAAAATGAACAAAGTCATTGAGCAGCGATTTCATGGAGAAATCCAAAGAACCTTTCTGTCTTTATTCTCAGATTAAAAAAATGAATTGAAGAAACAATGCCATTCTTCATCATCGTCGTCTTCTTCTTCTGTTTCCCTCTTCAATTTTTTCCAGTTGCAGGACTCATATAAAGTATTCATCAATGAATCTTCATGCTTGTACTCGTGAAGGAGATGGTTCCCCCCTATTGAGTGTACATAGATTGATATAAATAGATTGAGATGGTCAATCTTGCCAGGTTTAGTAACTATTGATCTGGGCCTGAGGCCTAGCGGGCGGGCCCATCAAGCGAGAAAAGGGCCGAGCAGTGGGGGGAAGGTTTCTCTGGCCGGAAAAGCGGTCGATGAGAGACAATGGATCAGAGACTGGTCTAGAAAAAGCAGTAGCTAGCTCAACTGCAGATGCCACCTTTCCAAACCTCACTCCTCCTGGAGCATCGCCGGAATATGATGGGGGATCATTGGCTGGTTTTCGCCGCCAAGTCTCTGGTGACGGTGGCCTCTCCTCACTGCTGCTGTTGTTCCTCGGATTCTCACTCTGCCTGTTTCTCCTGAGCACATCTGATCTTGGGTCCCGCCTGCTATCGGTGTTCACGGTCCTGTTATTATTACTATAATTATCCTTTGCGATAACAGTGTTATCAGCCCTTTCTGTGTTATAACGGGTAGTATGGTGTGCTGTAGCATCTTGCTTGTCCCTTGAGACATAAGAAAAGAAGAGAAATTGCAGGAGTTATTTTTAGTCCATGATGAAACTTGAGGCCGTCAAGATCCTGGAATATACTAGGGAAAGATAGGGAGATAAAAGATATGCAAAAACTCAATAAATTTATTTAAGAAATACTACGTAATTTATTCTCTTTTATTTATATCTACTCCGTATTATATCCAGACAAAGAAATATACATATATATGAATTTGATGTATAATAGTATGGAGTAGCATTTAAGTTTCCTTTGGGAAATTAACTTTTTATAGTTCTTTCATTTACCTCTAGCATCTTTGAGGATCCAAACATATCCTTACAGTCAAGGGCACGTCAAATTTCCTTACCTGGACAGTGGTTGATGGTCATGGTCACCAGCATGATCAAAGCCCCTTGCCTTCAGAACCTGGTTTAAGATAGTAGGTACATCCAGTTACATAAAGCAATACAAAGCACATTTTTCATGCAAGTGGAATTGGAAGTAATATGTATATATAATCCTTGTGACCTTCAATAAGTGGGTAAATAGTCCTCGACCTTTTAAAAGTTGTGAAATAGTCCATGTGGTCAAAGAACCGTTGCATAAAGGAAAAGGTGAAGAACGTAGAACACACGCATATTAAGCGAAGATGTGAAGCATGTAACAATAAAAAAAATTGATCTGGAGTTTTAATTGTGACGTGTAAGCTATAGCCTGAACCGTAGTACAATGTCTTCTATTGCTTAGTTCAATTCTCAAAGCAAATTTTTCATATTTTCCAAATTGACCTTGAGTAGTAGTACAATGTTCTAAATGAGGTCAACATAATTTTGTTCTTCCTCTAGCTTTATTCTAAGGTAATATCGTGAGCTATAAGAAGTGGAAGAAGATTTTTCCATGCTTTTAATCACGAAGACGAGGGTAATTTTGACAAATTAGCTTCTTTATTTCGTTTCATGCTTCACATTTTCACATAGTATGCGTGTGCTTTGCGCGCTTCACGTTTTACCTAAAGGAAGGACTATCTATGCAACAATTCTTTGACCATAGGGACTATTTTGTAACCTTTGAAAGTACAAAGACTATTTACCAACTTAAAGACCACAAGAACTTTTTATGCATTTAACTAAATAATCTATTATGACGACAGTAGTAAAATTCATATCATTATTCCCCCATTAGAGGGCTGCGGCATGAAGGGCAACTAGATCAACTGAAAGCACACTCACCACTTCTCTTGGGCGAGCACCACCAAATACAGTGCTCCTGCAACAGCAAATCACAAACACCATAAGGCCGCAGTTAGATGATTCCTTCTTTAATAGAGTACCCCATAAATTGCTTAGAAGATTGAATACTCAAATGGAAGAATGTTATGTTCAACTTAGAATTTCAAACTACATCAATAGACAAAAGCGATGGAAAGATAAATTGTAATGCACACGGTAAAAAGAATTCAGCAGCTCTTGATTTTTTTCTGGTCACATAGGTTTCTTGAAGGGGAATAAGCATTCTGAGTTCCAATGGTAAGAGTGTTAGACAATCAGAAAGCCAAATGAGAGCAAAGCATGTGGTACACATCAAAATACTCACTCTTCAAGTGTCCACACAGTGATACACAGAAAAAAAGAGTTAAACAAGTGAATTAGCATACTACACCTCTCTACGTCGGCTTCTTTTCTGCAGATAAAGCATGTGGTACACATCAAAATACTCACTCCTCAAGTGTCCACACAGTGATACACAAAAAAAAAGAGTTAAACAAGTGAATTAGCATACTACACCTCTCTACGTCGGCTTCTTTTCTGCAGATAAAGCACACAATAGTAGAGAATGCAAAATAAATTGTCATACAGTACTCACAAGTCATAAATGTGTGAATCATGTGTAGAGAAGACAAAGATTCGCATTTGATCTGGAGAAATTATACGGAGCATTGAAAAAAAACTAGAAATACTTTGTTGACCTTTTGCCTTCACTTTCGTTCAACTGTTCAGGAGTCTGTGATCGAGGTTTCAAGTTCAGTTTTGGGCGCTCAACTCGGTCCCCACCCACATCTCCAGCAAGGTCATTTTTGGGAAGGTTGCTTGATCCAGTCATATCACCACCATATTCAAGACGAATAGGATCACTATGCTGATGTCCCTATATGAAGAATAAACAAGAATAAGATGCAACTCTATGGGGGTGTGCAGGGGAAAGGAGAACATAGTCTATCTTGATGAATAGAATGTCTCAGAAAACAATAAGATGATTAATTAGTTATACAATCACATACTCCTCCAACGCTTTTCCCCAAATCCCACCAAAAACCTACATCCAAACAGACCCTAGAAATACAAAGATATTAAATTCCAAATGAATTACCAATACGGCTGGTGCATTATTTTCTAGAGGCTTAGATCTAGGAAGAAGTTTTAATTTGGGCCTCTCCGATGATTCAGAAGCCACTGATGAGCGTGGTTCGGATTCATTGAATTTGTCAGCGCCATGAGACTTCTGAAACCCATGGACATTAATCGAGGGTCTTTTTTCAAGGCTCTCTATACTTATAGGTGAATGAACTCTCTCCTGTGAAGGCAACTCCATATTACTATGAATCCCATTACCAATAGCCAGATTTCTTTCCGCATGAATCACCAAATTCTTGTTCCTAAGATGCATCTCATCAAGGACTTCTGTTACACTGCAGGAATTCCGATCATACATTCCATCGCCCCTGTAATATGACTCCTTGGTTTCTGTTGGAAAACTCATATGTTGTTTTGAATTCCACCTACCGGATGAGATCTTGTCAAGTGCACTGGCATGGACCAATTTAGATGCAGTATCCAGAGTGGACCATCCAGTGGTAGCTGATGATTCCTTTATGCTCATCGCCTCTTTCCCTAACCCCCAAGCATTTGTAGAACTTGTATTTACACGACTAGTTCCACTTGAAGTTTGTGGATTTCTAATGTTATTAACTTCAGAAAATCTTGATGCATAAGAGCTGCCAGATGAACTGCTTGAAGTTTGAGACAGTGGTGCTGAAACTGGTCTGCTCTTGGGTTCAACGCGGCTTGGTTGAGCATAAATGCTCTCATCACTAATCATCCGGCGGGGGGCACCTGGCATCCCATCCAACGGCTTCCTCTCATCCTCTTCAAAATTTCGGCCTATGTGAGCACTATGATTCAGGAACAGAGCCTTTTCATCAAAGTTCCGGGACGCTCCTGCTGATCCGGGACGCAGTTTTTGATCAATCCTTCCTGCATTGGTCCCCCAATACATCTGGCGATCTAATGGCCTCGCACTTCTGCCAAATGTCAAATCACAGTCATCCACGTCAATGTTTCACCAAAAGCTCTAGAAAGTGTTAAATTGTTACTTGCAAAAAAATTCCAAGAGAAAATTGACGCAGTCTCTAGAATCTAAATCATGTCTGTCATCTCTATATTTGAAATCCATTGTTTCCAAATACATTGAGTCGACTTTCCATTGAAAAGAAAAAAAAAAGTATTGGCTGCGAGATGGAGGGAGTAAACTCCCACTTTGTATCTTCCACGAAAAGTAGTAACCAAACATGATCTATAAAAAACACTGATTTCCTAAATCCTCAAATGGTGGCATGATGAGAGCACTATATGAGCAAACTGCAAGAGATTATTGCATCACAAGTCCAAAACAGATAGTATTATACAAAGAATCCTGACAAAACTAAGCGGACACCAACATATATACTACTGAATGATTTGGCTGGAGACCTAATAATACAAAATTAGAATTTGGCTGAGAATCACCCATAAACATTTCTAATCGACAGCAATTCAGGAAGCCGGGAAACTTAGAGCCATTTTGAATAGAGGCTATAATATGAGGATTCAAAGACATGTTCGCAGGAGATCAAAATCTAGAAATGGAAAGAACATAGTTGTTGATTTAGATCGGGATTTTCATCTTCGTTACAAACGATCACATAAACCCACATATACAAATCCGCAACAAATTTGTAAAAAAACGCAAGAGATATACAGCAGGTAAAAGAACATAAGAAACACATACACGCCAGGAGCAGATGGGAGGGGGAGATCGGAAGGGATAGAACCGCCATGGAAGTCCCTCAAGGTCATCGTTGCTTTCTTCTTCGACATTATCCCTGTCGATCCCTTCCCGATCCCAATCGAAAGAAGAATCTCTTTTCAATGCCTAGAAATCAAAGTGTCGGGCGAGAAAAAAAATGAATCTTTATAAACTCATTCGATCGGGAGAGGGAAAGGGTTTTTGCGGTGGCGGCGAACAGAGCAGCGGCAACTTCTTCCCCCAACCTGAACCAGTCGCACTTTAATGGTAAAAGTACGAGATGATCGTGGATTTTGGTTTCACACTCCAAGCGTGTTTGGGAATACCGTTTAGGTTTTTTCATTACTTTGAAAACGCTAACCCTAAACGCTGCCCGTATATAGGCTTTGTTTGGTAACAACGTTTTCGATTAGTGTTAGCGTTTTGGATAAAATTTTGACAGTGCAGATTAATTCTGAAAACACTAACGCTAAAGGCTACCGTCGGATAGCTTTTTCAAAACGCTAACGCTAATCTCTGACGCTGATGCCAAACGGGGTCATAGCCTTTTCAAAACGCTAACGCTAATAGCTAAAGTTATTCCCAAACAGGCTCTTCGACCAAACCCTTTTTTTTCTTTTAAAACTACTATGCACAAGTCATATTTAACTTACTAAATTATATCATGTATAAACGTCATTTTTGAATGTTACAAATTACTCCCTCCGTCCTATAATGATCTTCTCAGAGCACTATTCCAACTTCATGGGATATTATATTTATTTGTGTTTTTTTATGACCTATATGATAAAATAAAATATTTTTGTCACCACTTGTTTTGTTGAACTTTTGGTGTAGTTTTTAAATATGTATGTTTTATTTTTTATTTCTATACCAATATTTAAATAAAATAGATTGAAAAAACTTGGGATTCTTCTTCGTTTTTGCGAACCGGGAAGATCATTATAGAACGGAGAGAGTAGTATATAATGGAATATAGAGATTTCATTATTTTAAGTTGTAAAAGTTAAATGATTCACAATATTTGAAAGACTATTTTATAATTCACATTACTCGTATAAATTTATGAAAATATTGTCTTTGTTGCACATCAGAATCTTCAAGTCATTATGATTTATTACTCTTGAAATTACAATATACAATTGTCAATGACTAAAAGTAAAATAACATTAATCAAAACTCCGGTTAAAAAATTTGTTCAAAGTTAATTGTGTTGTTTTTTTTCATTTTGAGGACAAATAGAAATGTTTTAAGGAATGCACAAACAATAAAATAGGAACATCTTTTCGGGATGAAGTACATAATATGCGTTTATTTAGGAATAGCGTTAGAGATTAGCGTTAGTGTTTTAGATAAAACTTTAACGGTACAGATTGACTTTGAAAACGCTAAAACTAAATGCTAAGCGTTGATAGTCTTTTCAAATGCGCTAGCGCTAATCAATAACACTATTCCCAAACATGCCTTATATGAACTTAATATAATAAGAACTTAAAAGCTCAAAACCCATATCAAAGATGGTAATTACAAAAAGAGTTTGAGAATATCCATATTTATAGTAGGAAAAATTTATAAACATATCTCCTTTCCCCTCAACTCTTTTCATTATTATTAAAAAATATTAAAGTAAAAAATTAATGTATTTAAATAAAAAATGGAAACATTTTTAATGCTCATATGAAAACAATATTTTTTTAAGGAAAATGCTAGGGGTACACCAAAGGTGTATCCCATTTGTCCCACACCCCCTCCATTACCACTTAAATAGGCAAGAAATTTTTAAAAAATTAAGTAAATAAAAAGAAAAAAATAAATGAGTGGTTATGGAGGGGGTGGTGTACAAATGGGGTACACCTTTTGGTGTACCCCTAGCATCTCCCTTTTTTTAAATAAAAATGGAAACATGTTTCCATTAACCATTAATTATTAATCAATAGAAACGAAAATTGGCGTAGCAACACTTACCATTAATTAAGAAACGTGTTCCTCTTTCCCATCTACTATTTTGGTTATTATTAAAAAAATAATTAACGTATTTAAATAAATATGGAAACTTTTTTAATGTTAATACGAAAACAGTAAATTTTTAATAAAAATGGAAACACATTCCCCTTTACCATTAATTATTAATTAATAGAATCCAAAATTATCATAGCAACACTTACCATTAACTGCGTACAATTTAAATAAAAATAGAAACATATTCACCTTTTTGAATTACAATTTTCGATACAATTTAAACAAAACATATTAATGTAAACAACAACTTCCTAGTTGAATTCTACTACAGTAGGGTCTGGAAAGAGTGTGTGTACGCAGACTTTGCCCTTACTCGGAAGTAGGGAGGTTGTTTCCAAGAGACCCCCGGCTCAACCTGCACAAAAATATGGAAGGAACACAGTATAACACGGGTAAAGAGCCAAATACAAGCAACAAGTACAAACAATAGCAAAAGATTCCAAACAAACACAACATACTACAAACAACCTCTACAGAACCGAGCTCCTATCCAGCTACTCTAATTCTAGTTCTCCAAAGGTTCCAATCTAAGGTCATATCCTCAGTCAGGGTGAGAAGTCTTAAATCCTGCCTAATCACCTCCCTCTAATTCTTCCTAGGTCTACCTCTTCCTCTACTTCCCCCCGATAACTGTAATCCTCTCGCATCTCCGTAGATGGGCGTCAGCATCCCGCTGTCTCACATGACCAAACCATCTCAACCTCGCTTCCCGCAACTTATCATCCACCGGTGCCATGCCTACCTGACGTCGGATAACTTCGTTCGAAATCCTATCCAACCTTGTCTTCCTACACATCCATCACAACATCCGCATCTCCGTCGCATGCAGACGACGCACATGAGTCCAAAACATATTAATGTATTTAAATAAAAATAAAAACATTTTTAGTGCTCATACGAAAACATAATTTTTTTAATAAAAATGGAAACATATTCCCATTTACAACTTACCATTAATTGGAATAGCATTTAAATAAAAACGGAAACATATTATTATTTCGTTGTTATTAAAAACATTTTGATGTATTTAAATAAAAATAGAAACATTTTCAATGCTCATACGAAATTCTCCATTGCCATAAATAAACAATTAATTACTACGTATTAGTACTTCTACGAAATTCTCCATTTTTAATGCTCATAAAAAGTTCCCCTTAATATATTCCATTTACCATTAATTATGGAGTATTAATTAATGCTTACTAAATTTAATCCATACACATACATATAATGAATAAAACGCACAACATTTCCATATATTACTCTTATATTTGGGCGAGAAAAAATTCATCTCTTTTTATATATAGTATAGATTATGTGAATAGGAGGGATCAACTATTAGTTTTAGCTTTTAGAATAAAATTTTTATAAAAATTAAGAGCTTGTTTTCTTCCGCTGACATGATTAGCGTTATATTTGCAACGTAACTCCTATTTTGAAAATAAAAATAAAGAATTCTTATTTTATTATATTTTTTATGTTTTACTTTTAGTTTAGTCTTTTTTCTGAGAATAAGTCATAAATTGTTGAGATATCTCCCTATTTACTATATATTAATTATGATAGAGTTTATTTTATTTTCGAAATGGAGAGGAAAATAAATTAAATAAAAGACATACTTCCTTCGTTCCTAATTTTTTATTTTTTTTTTATAAAAAGTATGGGAGAATAAATAAAATTTAGTAAGGTAAAAGTAATTTTTAATAGAAATGAGAAAGATATTTTCAGACAAAAATAAAAAATAAAGAGAAAGACTTTAAGAAACAGAGAGAGCATTCCGTAATTAATAATGATGATGAGAAGAGTAATGCTAGAGTCGCAGACAAATAATTCACAAAATTCACAAACTTATCTTTTTAACATTTTCTTACAAATAAGATGCACTCAAATAATAAAAGATATTTTTAATTTAAAATGCACAAAAGACAAGTTTGTGAATTTTGTAAACTATTCCATATTTGTTTGTGATTCTAGGATTGTTCTCATGAAAATATGGTGATATGGCTATAAAAATTTAAATACATCCCATTGTCCTATTAAACTCAATGATTCAAATTTTGAAATTCAAATGCAAGATTTGAAACGAAATACTTGTTACTAGTTTGTGCATTAATGTTCATGCATTTATTTGTGTATTATGGAGTATAAACAAATCTATGAACTTGTATTCATTTATGTAATGGTATGTTTAGAAATTTAAATTAGGATTTCAATTTTATATTTGATTCAAATTACACGTTTGAAAATCTAAAAAATGGGCCAAATTTATCCGGTCTATTTTAAACTTAGAGCAATTACATGTAGTTTTTTTGGTCTCCATCTTGTTACATGACACTCTCTATGGTGTAGTGCATTTGTGCAATTACATTACATATTAATACAAAAAATAACTTTTTGAAAGCCTTTTGCATGATGAGTCCAATGAAATTATTCTTTTGTTAGTCTTCATTACCAAATTTTATATAACTCATAATCAAAGTCAAATTGAACAAAGATAAGTAGTGGGTGACTGAACTTTTGATGTCATTTACCAATGAAGACACAATTTATATACAAATTTATTCTCTTATTTTCAATTCTCAAAAACTCACATCTTCTCCCTTTCGACTCTTGGAACACTAGAGACAAGTAACATATGGCTTCTGCATATATAGCCGCAACCAATTAGCCATCAAAATTCAATTTACCTCCTCTCACATCTTTTTTTTTTCTCTCTTCAAAACCAAGTTTAGTTCCGAATTCCAAAATGTATATGTTCTCTTGTGAATTCATCATTTACTACGCAGCAGCATTGTAAATGACAATGAAGCAAGGAAGCAAAGCCTTGGGGCTGAGTAAAATTAGGTCTTCTTCTTCTTCATCATCTTCAAGAACAAGACTGCAAGTAGAGGTTTTCAAACCAGCAGACAGAGAATCAAACCCTAATGACTTCCCACACCCAATCTCTTCAACACTCTCTATCGCCCTGTGAACTCTCCCCGCAATCACCCTGCACACCATCACAGCCTTCCGCCTCCCCTCCCCCACTTTTACCCCCTCCAGCGCTCCGCCGCTCGTGGATGCCGCCGCCACCCCGGCGGCGCCGCCGTTGATCGCGAACCCCTGTCTCAGAATCCGGCAAACCCCGCACCTGCTCGATTCGCACGAGCCCCCCGAGGAAGAATCGCCCAAATCGCATTCCACGGCGGCGCCGTGGAACCCCAGCCGCTCGTTGCCGTCGGCCAGACAGCGGGCGTGTTTTCTGGGGAGCTTGTCGGATCTGGCCTTCACCGTTTCCCGGTAGTCCTCGAACTCGGCGAGCCTTCTCTGGGTGTTGTGCACTTTCAGCACCCTATGAATCAGCGTCGCATGTTTACTATGGTTGGATCTTCTTGTGCAGATGATTTCTATGATGTTTCTCGACCAGTCTCCTTTGACCAGCTCTGTAACTGTCGCAATGGAATCAAAGGTGATTGACACCAAAGAAATGGATACCATCTCCGTCAATGTTTTGAAAACCGGACCGGCCATCGACTCGGACCGGTCGAACCGGTCAACCCGGGAGTCAACGAACCGGTCAAATATAATTAATATATTTATTTATATATGTATATTATTACTCCATCCGTCTTATAATGATCTTCCCGGTTCGCAAAACAAAGAAAAATCCCAAGTTTTTTTAATCTATTTTATTTAAATATTGGTATAGAAATAAAAAATAAAATATACATATTTAAAAACTACATCAAAAGTTCAACAAAACAAGTGGTGACAAAAATATTTTATTTTATCATATAGGCCATGAAAAAACACAAATAAATATAAATTCCGTGAAGTTGGAATAGTGTTCTGAGAAGATCATTATAGGACGGAGGGAGTAGATATTTTCAATTAATATCATTGTGAATATAAAATTTAATACTTTAATTTCTATTTTTATTAAAAGTTTAGATTGAATGTGTAATAAATACAAAAATAGAAAAAAATAATACTCATATTTTCAAAAATGAATAAACTACATAATGTGTTCTTCTGTATTATTGACATTATAAAGTTTATATTTCAGTAATTAAAAACGAAATGTAGCATATTAAAGTTTAAAAGTTGATAAAACAAATATATTATATCAACATAGTTCTTTTTTATTCATTTGAAGTCTTTTAAATGATATATAAAATTGATTATGTAGTTCTTTCTCTACATAGTCTTAGGTAATATATAAAATAGTGCATCATTGTAAACAAAAGTGTCGGTTGCACAAGTGGATTATCTCTTCCTGCCAACCTTTGACATTCGGGTTCGAAACCCATCTTAGTCTCTATTTTTAATTCTCAAGCTAAGTAAAGACGATGGGTCAATGGGTCGGCCCGGGTCAGCGGTTTTTCCGGGTCGGTCGGTTTCCAGCGTTTCAAAAGGAAACTGGGTTTTGATATTGGACCGGACCGGAAAGCTCACCGGTTCGCGGCCTGACCGGTTAGACCGGCCGGTTCGGTCCGATTTTAAAATCATTGATCTGCATGAGTTGAATATTCATTTCCAATAACAGAATATGCATTTTCAATAGTAATATTCATTTTGAAATAACATATTATTTGTTCATGAATACTTCTTTAATTACTCCCTATGTCATGAATATTTGTCCACCTTTTGATTTTTTCAATCAAAACTGGTTAACTTTGACTCCAAATTAAATAAAAATGTATTAGATATTAATACAAGAATAGTTTTATTAGATTTATTATATGAGATCTTTTCAAAATAATATCTTATCTAATTAATATACAATATATATTTTATTTAATTATGGATCAAAGGTTAAAAACGGTTGACTGAAAAAAGTCAAAACTGGACAAATACTCAGAGACGAAGGTAAACAAGTTTGCCATCATGTAGCAAGAAAAAGGTACATCCGGATGTACCATATACTTTGCTCCCAAAATCAAATTTAAAAATCAATTAATTATGAAAGGAGTAACTCATATTTATTTATAGTCCTATAAAAAAAGGATTTAATTATAAGGTAAACACTGACCAGCATGCTTGGAGAGATGATGGGATTCCATAGCTTCCATATCAGAGAGCATCTCACCACATGTGTGACAAATCAAACCTCTCAATTTCCCATTGGATTTTATCCCTTTCCTGCTTGGGGTCCCACTCCATTGGCTTCTTCCTCCTCTCACATGTGCCCCCAATCTCTTCTTCAGAGGAGGATTTTGAGTCACAAATTCAGAACTTGCTGCATATTTCTTGGGAAAGACTTGCAGGTTATTTGGCTTTGAATAACCAGACCTGTTTTTCACCTTCCTTGCGGCGGCGGCGGCGGCAGCGGCTGCTCTTCTTCTTCTTGGAGTGGGTTTTTTACCACTTGTGTTTGGATCATGGGCATCTCCTCTTGAAAATTTACAGTGGAATGACCTCTTCAGAACAAACCAGACTGCTGCAGGCATCTTCTTTCTCCACTCCTATCCAATCTGCTTTTGCCTTTTTAACTTTATGGATGGGAAAGTTTTTACCATGGTTTTAACCATTTTTCCATTTTTGGCAGCAGGTCATAAATTTTTTGTTTCATTTGTTGTTTTGGTAGAGAAATAAGAGATCCTTCCAAATATGGTGAGATTCTTCAGATGTGAACAAGGATTAATGCACATTTAATATGACCAGTTGACCACATCAAATTGAATTGGAAAAATCATAAGCATTTTGATTAGGGGATGTGGTGCAATTAAGTAATTTAATCAATTCAATTCAATGAGTTTTTCAGGTTTTCTAATCACACATCCTCCTAGTAATTAAGAAATATTCAGTACTTGATCTTTATGGGGAAATTTATGTGTAGAATTAGGCAAGTTTGATGAAAGTCTCATAAAATCACCATCAGTTTATACAGGAGAAAGTCACAATAACGAAACACCTTTATTACAGAGAACACAGTGAAGCAAGAACATGCAAAGTTACACAGTTTTTTAGAAGATCAAAGCACACACCATTACAAATTAGCCCACCCAAAGAGATGCACATTCTTCATGCCTGAGGCTAGATCAGAGGAGGGAATATGATGAACCCAAAATGGAGGTGTGATTTTTACCAAGGTTTCGTCCCCTGAGGCATTCCAAATCCATCACTTGAGAATGGTCCACGAAGAGGTTCACCTGAAAATTACAGCCGAAAAGTGAGTTTAGGATGAGAATATGAGATTATGGTGCTAGTTTTGGTCACACGCCTTGCTTTTGAACCTTCATTTTTACGAGCCTGTTATTTTGGGGTTAATTTGGGAAGATCCTTGATTGGGTGACTACTCCCAATCCACAGAGGAGTGATGGTTTCAGATCTTATTCGCAATGAACGGTGGGATTGGGAAAAGATTGATGATATTCTTAATGTCCGTGATAAGCGTTTAATTGAAGTGATCCCTATTTCTTTATCGGTGATGGAGGATAGTCTTGTCTGGGCTTATGAGTTATGAGAAGTCAGGTAAATATTCGGTTCAAAGTGCCTAAAGACATTTGACGTGGGGGAGATCAGTAAATATTGAGAACGGCTTTTGTGGAAAAAATTCTGGAGTACTAAAGCTCAACCTAATGTGAACAATTTTGCTTGGAGGGCATTAAATAATGTCCTCCCATGTATGAGTAATTTGGTTGGGAGAGGCCTGCCTTTGCGTAATGTTTGTCCTATCTGTGATGATCAAGAGGAATCTGTTTATTACGTACTAGTTCAATGCCTCTTCGCTAAACTGGTTTGGAGAGCTTCAGATCTGGAGTGGTTTGCACCGCCATTATGTTCATTTGCTGAATGGATGCTCGCAGCACTTCAATTCTACACTCCCGAAGACCAAACAAAGATTTTATATATTATATGGGCAAACCAAAAGTCCGAAAGAACAAAGTGTGGAGAGGAGAGCATATGAATGCTATGCCGGCTTGGACAAAAGCAAAAAAAGCTTTGAATAAATTGGTGGGAGTTGACAGGCGTGGATGGTGAACAGGAACGAAGAAGCGGTGACGTGGAGCCTGCCTCCAAGGGGGGTGGGTAAAGATTAATGTTGATGCTTCTACAGGTCTTGTGGATGACATGGTTGGCTTTGGATTTCTTGCACGAGATGTTAAACAAAAATTCCTTGGAGCTTCAAGTATCACCGAGAGAGGAAGCTTGTGTGCTAGAGCGGCTCTTAAGTGGATTAAATTGAAGAGTTGACCAAAGGTCATGCTGGAATCAGATTGCACGAACGTGGCGGATGTTTTTTGTGGCTCCACTAACGACTACTCTTATTTTTATTCTATTGTTCATGATTGTGAAAATCCCATTGCTAGTTGTGGCTTCTTATTATTATTTTATTATTAGTATTAGTATTATTATTATTATATTCATTATTCGAATAATAATATACATTCAACATATACATATTAATTATTTTCCTTGAATAAGTAAATCTTGATATGTGATATAGTTTGCTTAACAACAACAACAACAACAATAAGAATTATATGAAAAATACACTTAAATAAGTTTTTAATGTTCCTTTTTAACTTTTTCCAATTTTTTTAGTTTCTTCCCATTCTTTTTTTTTCCAATCCTAAAGAATAAGCTCTAAATATTTTGTTATTTCATACTTCCTCTGTTCTTAAATACATGCAACATCAAGATTTACACCTATGCCAATGCATAAAGTAAACCATTATATAATAATAAAAAGTTGATGTTACAAAGTTATATCAAACGAGTCTAGCAAGATACCACATAACTATATTTTTCTTTCTGTATGCATCACAAAAGAAAATCAAAAGAGAATAAATGAATAGTGCAAAATTTTCATACGTTGCTTTTATTTAAGTAGAGGAAGTATTGTTCTTTCTTTAGTCATAAAAAATAGATCTTATTTTCTTCGATTTATTTGAAAAATATATATTTTAAGGGCCTGTTCTTTAGGACTGGAAAAAAAGAACTGGATGTTGGAAGAAATTGGAAGAAACTGGAAGTAATTGGAAAAACTGAAAAAAATTAAAAGAAACTAAAAAAACTAGAAAAAATTGAAAAATCTTAAAAAACTTTTTTTTAAAAAAATTATGTTTGGTTTTATACTATTCTCATTCTGATTCTTGTTGTTATAAATTATTATTATTATTATTATTTTTGTTGTTGTTGGTGATGGTGGTGGTAGTGGTGGTGTTATCATGTTATCTTAATGATTATCTTTAAGATAAAAAATATTACGAGTATTATTTTTCATATATAAAAAGCTAGTTTAAAAAAATAATTAGAATATAAAATTAGCATAAATATTAAACTTCTTGGGTCATTTTCTTCTTTTTCAAAATGTAGTTTTCTCTTGGTTTTCATAATATTATTCTTTCAGTCCCTTAAATGTAATTTACCTTATATAAATTTAGATTAAAAAATATTCTATATAACTATTTATCCATAATTTTTTAAATAGTTTCCTAATTTTTCATGTAGATTAATATGCAAAAAATGGTATTATGCATATTAAAAAGTTGAAGATACTGGAAGAATGAATGTGAATCATAAAAATAGTGAGATGAAAAAATGAAATAATTTATAAACTATAGTTATGAACATAAAAGTTGTAATAATAATAATAATATATATATTTTTAGAGTGATTTGTTAGAAAGTAGAAAGAATTTGAAGAAAATAAGAAACTGGAAAAAACTAGAAAAAACTGGAAGAAACTGGAAAAAATTGTAAGGAACTGGAAGTTAAGAGTTCAAGCTCTAAAGAACAGGCCCTAAATGTCCTATAATTTCACATTTTGAGCATATTCAGTCATTTCAGCCAGAATTTCAGCCACTATCCATGTTAGGCCTAACAAAACTCGGCTCTAAGTAGAGGATTCAATTTAGAAACCTGAATTAATTACCTTGGGGCCGTACTGTTTCACAAACCACTCTGAGATTTGAGGACTCGATGCTTCAAACATTGTTTTTGCAAGACCAAGACGACCAATGATTTTTGCAATCACGTCTGCCCGGACAGAGCCAGGGTGCCTGCATAGTTCATCTGCATCTATCATTATCATGTCTGCCCCAACGTCTAAGCATCTCTCTGCCATCCTAACCAAGAGGTCCACATCTTCAATATAGTCTGCATGAAATAATTCCAAAATTTAATGAAAAGGTTAAAAAACACCACACTTCAACTATACTTATTACTGTTAACTCCTTCCTCAACAAAAAGGAAAAAGAAATTCTTTTATTTAAGGCAGAACCTTTTTTATTTTTGGAAAGGTAACACTCTTTCAGATTATACAACTCTTACTTACATTTAGAAATTTATTTGATATTTTAAAAAAAAAAATCATCATAGTTTACTTGCTTGGGACCTTTTGATTCAGAAATTTACATGGAATTCAATGATATATGACTCTTTTTTAGGATAGAAGTTCATAGCCGGACTCTTCATTTTAGGACAGATGTACCATAAAATTTGATCTTCAGCTTTGATGTGTTATCCTCTGACCTATTCCTCTAGGTTTTACTTTTATTTTTTGTAAAAATTGAAAACAAATTGTTGTGATTAGAGAATAAATCAACTTCTCTAAGTAATTATGCTAGAAACTTCTTCCAGTTACTTTTGTTTACAGGAATCACGATTGCTGAAAAAAAATCTCAAACTATCTCTATGTCAGAAAACCTTGTGCTTCATTTCAACATTTTTTTGTTAGCTCACCTGAACTTCGAGGTCTTGGAACAACATAAGCACCAAAAGCCCTATTGCCGCTCGAGGGCATGTCAGACTTGTTGAACTTGAGAGAAAACTGAGGCCTAACTTGAAGCCCCCCACTTTTAATCAACCGCACATATCTCAAAAGAATTTCCTCCGGAAGACCTAAGGATGTGAAGTCAATCTCAATGATATCAAACCCCAATTGCTTGCATTCCTAGCAGAACATCATTACAAATAACTCATAAGTGTTAATAATATACTCCCTCCGTCCACAAACAAACTTTACGTTCACTATTCACAGGGTCAAACTTTATTCACTTTGTTGCCCTATTTTCGTCACCCATTTGATAAAATAATATAGTCATGTCACCTCTAGTTTTGTAGATCTTTTGATATAGTTTTTTAATATGTAATTTTTATTTTTCAATTCTACACCATTTTTCATATAAAATGATTTGAAAATAACTTTAGTCAAACATCGTAACGCGCAATGTAAAGTTTATTTGTGGACGGAGGGAGTAGTAGTTTGCATTTGAAAAAGAAAATAAATATCCATCTTCCCTATGTACCTTAATGTATTCATCAAGATTTGAAGGACCTTTATGAAGAAGATTCTCAATGCAATCGCCACTGCTAACATATACATTGTGCTTATGTGCCAGGTCACTTATTTCTCTGATGTATGTCTTTGGCATCATGCTGTGAGATCCACCACTGAACTTCAGCCCATCAACAAACTGCCCCATGGACTCGAAAATATCCTGTTATAGAAAAGGTAAAAATGTCATGAAATTGAAACTTATGGTAATTTGTGACAGGATTTGGATAAATGGCNATGTATTCATCAAGATTTGAAGGACCTTTATGAAGAAGATTCTCAATGCAATCGCCACTGCTAACATATACATTGTGCTTATGTGCCAGGTCACTTATTTCTCTGATGTATGTCTTTGGCATCATGCTGTGAGATCCACCACTGAACTTCAGCCCATCAACAAACTGCCCCATGGACTCGAAAATATCCTGTTATAGAAAAGGTAAAAATGTCATGAAATTGAAACTTATGGTAATTTGTGACAGGATTTGGATAAATGGCATTATTTGGGGGGGGGGATTGGTAACTGAAACTTAAGAGGAGAATTATACAGGCACATGGATGGCTTTGAGTCTTTGACCAAGGGATATGGCATACAAGTGTAGGATGTCATCCAAAACTCCAAATAAATCTACCTATTGGTCCCTCAATGTGTTGTCCAAATTGATCAAGTTGTCTATAAAATCCTCAAAGTGTTTTCCACATTGATTGCGATTGACAAGCTCGCCAAGGGGATTAATGGTATGGGGAATACTCCATAGGGGAGATTGATGATGCATTTGGAAATAAACTTTGATGCTGATGATGGTCTTAGAAGTTAGAGCATTCATCTCATCACCAAAGGAGCTAAAAGAGTCATTCTCGACAATGTTTTAGCATCAGGTAGATAGCAGACTAATTCAAATAGCACTAAATGTGAAACATCCTCTCTATGATTTTACTTTCCTCCCAGTGTTGTGCTTGTTTTTGTGCAATTAAACCACTCGCATAATTTTTCAGTCTAGAAAATAATGTCACTACTTTCACAAATGCTCCTGGGTGGCAGGTGGGACAGTGATCAGCTGGCGATTGGCAATCACTGGTGACCGATTGCCGGAGGTGGAGTGGATGTTAGCATTGGTGGCTTAGGGCCTTGGGTTCTAAGGTTGCGCGTGACCAACCAGTGTTGGTGGATGTCAATTACTAAGGCACCAGACAGCAATTAGAAGTTGCTAGTGATCGGAGGAAAGTGATAAGGTGGACGTTAATGTCAGTTAGTGGCTAGGTCAGGGAGTGGTTCAACAAATCCGTAAAATGATTCCTGTGAAAAATTTTAAGGATTTGTTTTCCTAATTTTTGGATTGATTTTCCATTGGATTTGAAAGTCTTTTTTCTTTGACTCATATTTCACTGCTTACCAAACACAAGGAAATCCAAAAATGACTCCTAAAAGTCATTTCAGAATCCAAATGAACAGTAAATAAGCTACCCGCGTTCACCTTTGAATAGGGTTTTATAATGGTATGTTTGGTTGGAGGGAAGTGTGAAGGAAATTGAAAAACTTCCATTGTTTGGTTGAAGAGAAATAGGAAAGGAAATAGAGAAGAAATGAGAGAGCAATTGAATTTGAGTTTTAAAAAATTTCCTCCCACTTTTGGGGTGAAATGGAAGGGAAGTTAAATTCCATTCCATTTCCTTCCAACCAAACAAACAAGTGGAAGTTGAATTTCCACTCTACTTCCTTCCTCCCCACTTCATTCCTCTCCATTTCCTTCCTCTACACTTCCTTCCTTTGCCAAACAATCCCTAAGAGTTTCATCTTCTTCCATCATTCTCCTTTCCTTTCCCTCACAAGAGGGTCTTGGAGCATCAAGCATTGCATTCACTCATGCACATTTGTCTAAACTTCTTGGATTCCATTTCATCCCAAGCAGCAAGAATGTCCATTTCTCTTTTTTAGTCCAAAAGCTTAAGGAGTATCTTCTAACAACTTTGGCCGTGTTCTATTCTATAGCATCAACAAGTTAGTTCTACATCACTTTAGCCTTTCTTTTCAGTTTCTCTCAATCTATTTGCTCATCCTGCTCACGCCAGGACTCAAAATTCCTTGTGCCTCACTAAACGACATAAACATGGTTTTTGTACTTGACTTGAATGTGATCCCCTTGGAGCACTTTGTGCACCTGAAATTGAACTTGAATGTTTGTATGTCCTAGTAGTCGTTGCCAATATTTCACTACACCTAGCACCTATTGCTCATAAGAATCATCATCCGGACATTCATCCGCTTGTTCTTCAGCTACTACTAAAGGCACTGTATCTTCACAGGATTAAAAAAAGCCACTAATACCATCAGACATGTCCTTCGATTCACCTAAATGAAATCTGATTCAGTAACTCCGGACGGGTTGTTGTCTTGTTGATTTTTCCATATATACAAAGACAAGATAAGATTCTACTACTGATACAGTACATTAATTTTACTATTAAATGACCCTGTAATCGAGCTCTATTCAAATTACCCCTTATAGAGATTAGGATACAATGACCTGAGCATCTGAGAGAAACACAAGAACAATTGATATCTGATCGAAAGCCATTAAATCCCAATACATTACGAAGATGGAATTGTTCATCAGTTCATACAATACTAACCAGAAACCTCATTGCTATTGAAGCCATCAACTTAAGTCGGGGGAAACTGGAAAGTGTGAATTTATCATTTGTTAGCTTTTTACAAACGCGTATATCTAGTAGTTTCTCCAACAAATTGAACCATAAACGAAGTAATTCGTTCAAAAAACAGATGAAATATGTCGAAATTTAGGGCTGAAGATGTTGAATCTCTAAGCAGAAGGGGAAGATGGCGTGGGAAAGAAGGGAACGGACCTGGAGGAGGTGGCGAGAGAAAAGAGAGTATTGCGGAGACCTCATTTCAGTGACGCCATATTTCCTCGGCTTCTCCGGCCGATCTTCGTCCTCTGAGAAGCTCTTCCACCGGTATGATGCCATCCCCTCTCTCTCTCGCTCGCTATCTCTCTCTAGTTTGATTTAACCATTGGAGAGACTGTTTGTTTCAGTTTCTGAATGACCAGCACTTAATGGTTCAGACTGTTTGTTTCAGTCTCTTAATGGTTCAGATGTCTGAATGGTTAAGAGATTTGCCTCTGAATGGTTAAGTATCATACAGAGTCTGAATGGTTAAGAGCTCTTATCTGAATTGATCAGACATTTGCCTCTGAATAGTTAAGCAATATACTAGCTCTTAATGGTTCAGACCTCTTACTGGTTCAGCACTTAATGATTCAGACCTCTTACTGGTTCAGCACTTACCCATTCAGAAGTTGCCAAACAGCCCCTAACACTACTATAGTATAACTTCTAAATAAAATATGAAAAATGCTAGCAGTACACCAATTGGTAAGAAATAAAATAAGAAATTCACAAAAAATTAATAAATAATTCACCAAAGGTATATCCCATATATCCCTTACTTCCTTTTTATCCACATAAATTGGTAAGAAATTTACAAAAAAAATAAATAAAAAATAAATAAAAATGGGTGGTGAAGAAGGGGTGGTGTGCATTTGGTGTACTCCTAGCATTACTCATAAAATATTAGTCACAGAGCACTATTTCAACTTGAAACTTTTGTTAAATTTACGTTTTTTCATGATATATATGATAAAATAAAATATTTTTGTCACCATTTATTTTGTTTAATTTTTTATTTATTTTTTAAATATGTAAGTTTCAAATTTTATTTTTATATCAATCTTTCAATAAAATAGATTGAAAAAAATTAAAATTTTTCTTATTTTTGCAAAACATAAAGAAAGACATGGGAGGGAGTAAATGTAATACTTCTATTTTGATATATTTTTAATATTTTATTCTTACTTTTTTTTTCTCAATGATTAAAAGGCAAAAGTCATTTTAACTTAAATAATCGTTGAATCTACGATATGTTTAGAAAGACTGTGCCAAACCAAAAGGCACACAATTTGACTTATTTTGATCAAACTTTGCCACAATTTAACAAAAAGTCATTAACTCATTGTATCCATTATGCCCCTAAATTTGACCTTCGGATCTAAACTAAGAGAAGAAAATGATGCCTATGAGGTGTGCAAAAGATTCACAATAGAGAAGAAAATAAAGTACTGATAAAAAAGTTTGATCAGAGTTAAGGAAATTATGGGGACTTCTCCATAAAAAAAAACTAGTAAAAAAGTAGATAAAACATATACTGTATCAATGTTTGATGTCACAGAAAATAAATATAGAGTGATAATATTCTTTTGAATTTGAGTTTGGTATAATAAATTGGGAATAAATTACTCTCTAAATTTAATGTTTACTGCATGTTGTGTTTGAGCTTGTTTTTTTAGCATATTATTTTCAATTAATGACACACAAAGAATCAATGTTACGCCTCTGCTAGGACTAGAACCTCTATAAACTTTTTCATGAATCTTGAAGAGTGAGTTTTCAACCACTCAAGCCAGAAGAGCGGTTCATGTTTGAGTTTGTTAGGAGCTCTTAAAAATGGTCTTAATGTAGTTATGCATTAGTGGGCCTAGTGGCACAAATGGAGAAAAACTTCCCTGAAAACTCCATGCATATTATCCCATTATTGCCCTGAAATCTAGTTTGGAGTTTGGACCACTTGGGCTTGGCTCAATCCGTAATCCATAGTTCCCGAGTGGGCCGTATAATTAAAAACCACGCCCAATATTAACAAACCCAAGGCCATATAATGCTATTTATGTTATCTTCGTCTAACCCTAATTCCCCTTTCGTTCTCCACCTCCTCCTGACGACGATCCGTCCATATACCTGGTAAAGTTTTACAGTATTTCTTCTTCTTCGTCGCTACTGTATTGAGTTAGATCGCTACGAATTGCTGTTCTCTAGTCTGTTTATTCTTTTTCTGAGCTCTCTATTAATTTTTTCGAGCATTTTTGTGCCTCAAGTTTTATTTTTTCTAGTTTTTTGATTTATAAGATGCCTTCCCTACGAACTTTTTTTAATTTATGTGCGAGATTCAATATGCATTAGATTCTTGAGAATCGGATTTTTCAACACAGTATCAGAAGAATTATCAAACAACAAAAGACTAAAAATGGATGGAATAAAACTCTCATTGTACTTGAATTCAAAGCATGTCCTTACTTCTTTATTGTTATTGGTGTTTCATCATTTAGTTTGTGCTGGTATATGAACAATTATGTTATGGTTACTCTGCTAACCTTAAGTATCCTGTACTGAGCACAGACCCATTCTAGGGTGTAGAGAAGGAAAGCCTCTTCAGTCAATCCCAAGCTAATCGCCTACACCCAACAATGGTAAGGATCCCCAATCTTTTTTCTAGAATTTTGTATACTTGAACTTGGCATTTTGAATTTTTTTATTCATCCATGGTATTGTATATGGAGTATCTTAATTCTAAGTATCTTTGTTATACTTATGTAACTACGGTTCTTAACATGATTTGTAATCTATGCTATTCATACTGGTTGAAAATGATATACTAGTGCAATTAGTCAAAGGTATATTGATCTGGATTACATGTATTTATATCATATGGAGGTTTTTTTCCGCATAGATTTCAAATGATATTTCAGATTAGTTTTCCTGGAATGATTGGACCATCATAGGCCTTATGGTTACTGGCTTAACACTGAACTAGTGGCATACCATATTTTGTTTGATATTTTAGTATTTGGCTGCATTTTACTTTTTATTAGTCCAAGAATGATAGGTGTGACCTTAGGGCTTCATCTTTTTTTCAAAATATTCTGTAGCTATTTAATGAAGATTGCATATCGGATGTGTACATATTGCAGCAATTTCACTCCTAATTTTGAAAATCTAGCAGTTTGCTAATACGAGTAGTCTGGTCTCCCTAATATCAACTCTTCTTCTTTAATTAAGAGTTGCAAATTATTAATGTGAAAGCTTTTCTTATCTTGTCCATCCAGGTGAATGTTCCAAAGACTAAGAAGACATTCTGCAAGTCCAAGGAGTGCAAAAAGCACACCCTGCACAAGGTTACTCAATACAAGAAGGGAAAGGACAGCCTTGCTGCGCAAGGAAAACGTCGTTATGACCGCAAACAATCAGGTTATGGTGGACAGACCAAGCCGATTCTTCACAAAAAGGTCTGCTTGTAGTGTACTCACTGTTTAAAAGTTCATAGGTACTGATTGATTCAAAGCAGACACGGTGTGAAAGTACTTATGCGTATGTTACACCGTTCCTCAATTCAGGCTAAAACTACTAAGAAGATTGTGCTGAGACTCCAATGTCAGGGATGCAAGCATGTTTCCCAACATGTAATCAAGGTTGTTTGGTTTGAACTACTATGTTTATAGTTATTGGATGACAGATAAATGGTGCGATTTTGGAGCTGACTAAAGTATTCTCTGGTTATTGTGCAGAGGTGCAAGCATTTCGAGATTGGTGGGGATAAGAAAGGAAAGGGAACTTCTCTCTTTTAAGTTGCAATGGAAGATCGAGCAATTCGAATGTTTGTACTTCATGCGGGACGCCATTTCTTTTCTTAGCATGCTCTATTATCCATGTTTTGAGTTTGTTGGTCTCAAGTGTAAGTTTCTAATTGCTTTTTTCTTGGCATTACTTCTGCATTTGTTGCCTTTACAATACTGTTTCTTTCTCAATGGCTAGATAGCTTGATGAGCTCTTGTCTCCAGAAAAAGTTTGTGTTCGTAGGAATATAATCACCTTTTGTTAAAGAACAATCCCTTTTTTTGCGTTAAATTAGAATCCCAAGAATATGCTCCCTTGTCCTAAAATGGTGTTTCCATTTTGGCATGTTCCAAAGTAAAGTTATCAACTGTGCATTTGGTGTTTCCAGTGGCTACTTCATTGAGTTGAGTAATTCTGCCACTTGTGTTTATCATTTTCTCCATTTTTCCATTTCCATTTTTTAAACTCAATTATAAATTAAATTTGGATTTTTCATTCTGAAATCTGGTCCGGATGGCTTCGAAAATAAAAAAATAGTTTTGGGTATTTTTGATTTTGGGGTTAGAGCTTTGGGATACCATGTTTTCAGAAATAACACTTGGGATGTTTTAGGATTTAAATTTAATTACTTTGGTGGTACTCTTTTCGTCTAACGGGCTGTAAGGAATAAAGATGCGATTTTTGTTTTCTCTATATTAATCTTCTCTGTGGTTAGATCACTGTGATGGGGGGCGTGACGCACTGACGCCTAGTGGTTAGGCTTGTGCAGAGGTTGTAATCGGATCAATCGGATTAGTTCCGGTTTGGAATAATTGGATTTGGGTATTTTTATTGGTTCGTATTGGTTCGGTTTAATTTTGGTTTCATACATTTTTTCGTTCTGATTCGGTTCTGGGTCGGTTTAGATTTGGCTCGAATGGCAATTGATTCGGATCGAAATTGGATACATTCTGGTTCTCATATATTTCAATTTGGATATATTTTGGTCTGAGTATATTTTAGTTTCGGATATATTTCCATATATGTTATTTTTGAATTAAAATTTAATTATACGTTCACTTTTTATCATATCTCATTTATCAATTTATCATAAAATTATCACCTTATATTATCTTATATTTCCTTCGTGCTACATATCTTTTATTTTTATCTTTTTAGTCATTTTTTATAATTTTGGATTACGAGTTATGAAAGAAAAAAATATATTTAGTTTTGATATAAAACTAGTATAATTGGATTACCAAATCACATACAATTTGGTTAAAATATGTTGAAATTGAATGTAATTAGATAAAATTTGAGTGCAATTAAATATAATTCAAAACACAGGTTTGGCCAAACATACAATATTGGATGAGAGCGGGTGAAAAAAATATTTTTAACCGTGCTTTAGTTTGTATGAATTTTAAATAACATTTTTATGTGCGTTGTTATTTTATTTTATACCAATTTATTAAAAGAAATTAAAACATATATAATTTTATATATTTTGTTTAGATATGGTAATTAATTTTGGACATAGGAAGTAAGTAATATATGTATATAATTAGTTCAAATGTTAAAATAAAAATCAAAATTTGAAATCAAATCTAATTATTCACTAATGTACATAAATATAATATGTTTATTGTCAGGCATAATCAATTTTGGATATAATTAGTTTCAGATCTTATCGATTTCGGATTTTATCGGTTTCGAATCTAACCGGTTTCGGGTTTTATTGTTTTCAGATCCTATCGGTTTTGGATCTAACCGATCGGGTCTAATCGGTTTTTATTTTAAATCGGGCATGGATATATTTAGTTTGGTTTTAGTTCAGTTCGGATCATTTCGGTTATTTGGTTGTGAATCGAATCTTCGTTTTTCAGATCCTTCTAGTTTCGATTTCGGATAATTTAATTTGGATAATCAATTCCGGGTCTGTTTTTGCCAGTCTAGGTTTGTGAAATGCCCCATGATGAATAAATAACTTAGATATACTAAATCAAAGCTTTGTAAAACAAGATGAATGCTCAATGGGCCTGGAGTACATTGAGTAATTAAGCGTATTGCTTCAAAGTATGCGACTTTCCCAACAAATTATTATTATTGTTGTTGTTGTTGTTATTACATTTATTATTATTATTATTATTATTATTATTATTATTATTATTATTATTATTATTATTATTATTATTATGTACTTATAGACTCACTCTTTGTTTCAAAATAACCATCCCACTTTGAATAATGTGTTAAATCACACCTCTTCAAATGTATTTTGGAAGGGAAAGGAAAAAATTATAATCTTGGTTGTTGTAAAAGAGGGTAGTTCAATTCCATCCAATGATAGAATATATACACGCATGTAGGGTGAAAAAGCATTAAAATAATGTCAAGAGTATCGATTACATCATTCAAGGGGCAGTTCATGTGACATTGATCACTAACTATTGTCATAAGATAACTCAGAACAACTTTATTTAAAAATATATAGTTCCGACCCCTAACTTTTTGCTGTCTTTATTCGCTAATTGGCTACAATGATTAATTATGTAGCTATTCGACAAAAGGATAGGGGTGAGGACATGGCTATAAGAAGTTAGTTAAGTGGGGATAATAATCATCCATTTTTCGAATAGAATAAAATACAATGTCACATAAACCGGGGTGGTTATTCAAATACTAGAAGCATTATACAGTATCGTTCAAAGTTGAGTCGTGTTAGGGTAAATTATCCCAATATTTTAGGGTTACCATAATTTCATGATTTTCATAGACACGTGCACACAATAGTTGTCACTACGGTACCAAAACGTTGGGTTACCCTACCTTTATCCTTCAATGTTGTTGTGGGAGGCCGGTGAGAACAGCCACTCGCCTTCTCTCTCGTCTCTGTAGTCGACAGCCAAAGGCGGCACATGCGTGAAGGCGATTATGGCTCCCATGAACAACGTTGTCGACATGAAAAGAGGCCAGAAATAAGCAAACATGTCTGCAAATCGGGGGACCACATCAACTATGGCAGAAACAAGCACTGCTGATGTCACGAAAAAGACCAGAATGCCCTTCTTGTACTCTGAAACCTTGGCACCAGCAGCAGCAACAATACCCATTGCCCTGCCCTTCAATTCTCTCTGAAATATATATATTAATGTTTAATTGCCTTTCTTCTTTTTTCTCAAAAGATTTTCAGGTTATGTTTCATTGTCTGATTAGTCATTTTCTTCTTATTATTATGTGAAATTTTGAAAGATTCTTCCTTGAAATGTTTAGTTTCCTTTTCTCCTATGATGGATTTCTTCAAAAAACCAAGGCTAGTGGTAACCATATATGCATTGTACGGAGTATAGTTTAATTTCTTCCAAAGAAGAATGGAATTGAAAAGTTTGCTTGCTTGCTTGCAATCATGGTTTATCCCCCCTGTGCAAATATATATATGTTGATTCATCCTAACGGATGTTAGTCGGATGATTCGGATCGGATGTGCTGGTACCAAATCCGTCTCTTTATTTTTTTTCAAATACGGGTCGTGGCAAATGGTAAAAATCAAAATCGTATCTGCATCAATCGAATATCGGTCGGATGCATCCATATCCGTTACCAATTTTTCATTCAATTGTAAATACTTTCTCGTGCCACACAAATCAACCACAATGGGAAGAGTAATGACCAACAATAAGAACGGTTTGAAATTAATTGGGAGTAGTAGGTTGAACTTTCTAGTTTGGAAGGATTATTGTCGGTCTAGGAGATTATTGAATTAGTAACACTTAACTTTATTCATAACATATTAACATGGAAACATGGAAAACAGTTGCTTATGACCATACACCATTACATATATCACAAACCATGTACTATTAAGAAATCTTTCCAATTCAAAACTTGTGCAAAGTCCAGCAATTGAAAAAAAAAACTCATTTGAGTTTCAGCACATTTCACTAGTTAACTCATGAATAAATATAACAAGAATCAGCATATATGTGGAGCTCAAATGGGCATTCAAATATGATTTTAAGCTTGCCCGAATGAGCTTTCCTGGCTACTAACCTCATCAATTTCCTTCTTGTACGCCCGCAGGCGCTCCTTTAACTTCTTGCTCTCCTCGAAGTTTGCCTTCCGCTTCACACTTTTCTGCAAAAACGAAAAAAAGAACTCGAAATATTTTTTTTTGGCTTTTCCCCACGGGAGTTGCTAAAGAAATGTTTAAAGAATAAAAAAAACTGAGCAAAAAAATTTACTTCCTGCCTGAAGCAACGGTCGAGCTTGATCTTGAGGCCGGTGCATTGGCCAAAGAATTTCCCAATAGGATGGTCCAGATGACATTTTTGGAACTGCTCAATTATCTGATCATGTAAAATTCACGTTTCAGCTGTGAAAGATTGTTTCCTACAGTTGTTATACACCAACATATGACACCGGCAATCGGTGAAGCGCGTGTTTACGAAGAACATACCTCTGCACACATTGGGTGCCGATGTAACGTTAGGGGAGGATGCATCTTTTTTTCAGAAGAAAATACCCCTACAGAACATAACAATTGAAAACTGAATACTATACAAAACTATAAACCAAGCCAAACAAACAAAAAGTCCATCTTGAAAACTGAAAGTTCATATGATCTTCAAAAATTAGTATAGAACTAAAATATAAAATTTATATATTTAGAAACTATATCAAAGGTTCTACAACAATACAATATTATTTTCTCAAATACGTGGCAAAAATGAACGCTTTTGCATACAAAGGATGGGCGAGAGCTAGTAAATTTAGAGAAGACTATGAACGAAACTATGAACCATAAAAATAAAGAGATCCCATTGATTCACAATGGTTAACAGATAGATATAACACACTTCCCATTTCAATATTAGATCAAATTGGAGCCCATATCAAGAAGTTGAAGAAACTGAACAAGAAGAAAGAGGATTGGTTCAGGAATTCTATCGAACAGTTAGACTGCATTCAAATACTAGAGGGTTTCACATGGGGCCCAACAAAATAAGCAAATGAAATACTAAAATAACTATGGTTCAGATTTCCATTTTGATTTGCCAGAATGGAAAATTAATAAAATAAAATGAAGAGTATCACATGTTAGGAACTGATCTGGTTAACTTTCGACTGAAAATTTGTTGCCACTTACAAATGAATGATTGTAAAAATGGTGGAATTGTTTGATCGAACACTCCGCCGGGAACCGCCGCGGACAGAGGTGGCAGCCCGGGAACGGTAATTATAGACTAAGGCCGGTGGGTCACTAGCTTCACTCACTTCAAAATAAAAATATGAAATTCTTGTTATATTTTCAGTGTTTCACTTTTATTTTAGTCTTTTTTGTTAGTAATCTATACACAAAAAGTTTTACTCAATACAAATTACAAAATAAAGGGTGATAAAAATATTTTATTTTATCAAACAATTAATAAAAATATACAAACAAATAAAATTATTGACTGACGAAACATGACCTTAGACATATCCACCATCCATTTACTCTAAACAAATGTTTCATTTTTTATTTGACAGGTTTTCAAAGAAATAAAATAGTGTGATTGAAATTAATACAAAAAAATGAAAAATTACTCCCTTTATCCAAAAACTTTTTTTTCATTTTGATTTGGCACAAAAATTAAGAAAAGTTAATAAATGTAAAGAGTTTTTATGGTTTGTCCTTGATATGATGGAATAAAGTAAATAGTGTAAATAAAAATTGAAGACACATTTGTTAAAATTTTGTTGTCAAATAAGAAACGAGATTGAATTTTTTTGAAAAGAAACGTGAGAAAAAGATCAATGGACGAAGGGAGTACAAGAATAACAATTTTTAATTAAAAAATGGATAACAAAACTTTTTTTGTTCAAACTTCACACAAAAAAAGAAATTTGAGAGGAGGCAAGATTAGTTGTATAATGATTTGTGAGCATACTGGTATGAGAACTAAACATTAGAGTATTTAGGCTAAATTCTACCGTTGATCCTTCAAGTTATTGCGTTATGTACAATTAGTCTTTCAACCTTGAAAATTTCATGATAACTCTTCAAGTCATGTTAACGGTTCATATATTGTTGGTCCTTCTACATTAAAAGTTTTACAAATAGTCCTTCAGGTCACGTTAACATTGTATGGTTGGTCCTTCCATTAATTTTACCATGCATTTTCTATATATTTTTCCTTTCAAATAAAATAAATTACTTTAACTACTCTAATTTTTAAAATAAAATAAATTACTTTTGCTTTGTTTAGTTGTATTTTATTAAAAAATTTATACTCCGACTGAAAGTTTTTATCAAATTTTGACTTTTTACCATCAATAATGTTGACTTTTTTTACCAATATTTTAATTAAAATAAATCAACGAAAAAGTATGACTCAATTTTATAAAAAAGAAACAGCTCCTCATGTATATTTATACTGAAAAATGGAAAAATACATAGAGTAAAAAAAATTAATAAAAGTACCAACCACACCACACTAACGTGACTTGAAGGGCTATCTGTGAAATTTTAAAACTTGAAAGGCTAACCTTGTAATACTAACATGACTTGAAAGACTATTCGTAGAATTTTCAAAGATAAAAAATTAATATTCGAAGGACCAATGGTGAAATTTAGGAGAATGTTTATTTTCATTCTTTTGGGAATAGCGTTAAAGATTAGCGTTAGCGTTTTGGATAAAATTTAACTGGTGCAGATTATTTTAAAAACGCTAACGTTAAACAATGTCCGTAGATAACCTTTTCAAAACGCTAACGCTTATGGTTAACGCTTTCCCAAACAGACCCGGAGTGGGTGGCGTCTACGCGTCAGCCTTCTCATCATACGACGCCGCATCTTTCTTCTTTCACCCTTCTTTAATTTTAAACGTCCTCTCGGATGGATATATTCTCTCCAAATAATTGCCTTCGTCCTCCTTTACATCAATTTTCTCCCATGAAATAAAAAATAATCGCTCTCCCAAAAATCTCCGCTGTAATCGACCCACCGTCGCCGACTACAATGGCAGCTCCGGAAGAGAGCAACTTCAACTGGCTCGTCGATCTGGAATTGGAAGGAATTTCTCTTCCCGGCGGCGGCAGCGGCAGCGGCAGCGGCGGCGACATGTTTCCTCCGATTGAACCGGCGTTTCAATGGCCTTCCAATGCGTTTTCCGTTCCAACTTCCCTCAGGTACCTCCGACCCCCTGTCATTAATTTCCTGCGAAATTTCAGTAATCCTTATAGAGTCCCTTTGGAATTCGCTCTTAGAATTTTAGGATAACCTAATCGAATAATTAAATTTAACTAACCAAATCTTTGGGAGTATTAAACAACTCGTTTTTTTAATTTTTAATCGTGAATCTTTAATTGGATTCTTATTTTTCTACTCCTTAATATTTAGCCCGGCATCGAAAACCTTAAAATAGATTGATATATAACAATATGAGTTAATCATCTGATTGCCAATTGGTTTTGTGTTGGAATATCATATTTTCACAAGGTATCACTCAAAAGTTAAGTCAAGCTCTATTTGAGCAAGTGACAACTTCAGTAAAGAAGGAACAAGTTGCACTTGAGGGGATTTTGAAAAGAATTTTGGGTTGAAATCTCATATGATGAATGCCACCATATCTTACGTAGGACATTCCGATTCAATTTTTGTGTGATGAACTCATGGACAAATAAGTCAAGTAGTCTGATGACTTTCTTTTGAAGTGCCTTATTCAGGTGTTCCAACTCGAGTCCCAGGCTGCTTTTGTTTTTTAAGTTTTTAGTTCTATCAAAGATCTACTTTTGTTTTTCTTGTCAAGGAAAGCCATTAAGGCATTGACTTAAAAGAGCGTTTGTTAGGCAATATAGTTACCCTTTCCCTGGAAGTACTCTCCTATGAATTTCAATTGAAATTTGTAACATGTACCCTCTTATAATAAATGTTCATTGCAGTTTGGAATATAATGGTTGTTGGTTTGCTATGTTGCAGCAATGGACAAGATGTGTCGGACGAAAATTCTAATATTGTAAAGCAATGCAACTCCAAAAAGAGGTGAGCACACACGCACACACACATAGTGGAGTTTTTGGCTTGTGCATCATTAGTATATTGTCCATCTTTATGCCGTTGTTGAATTCTCAAAAATGTACTTAATGATATCTTGCCTTTATCTTCTCCTCTTTCCTTGTTATCTTGTATATGTATTTATTTTTCGATCTCACCTCTCTTCAAGCTTTCATATATTACAGGGTAAGATCAGAGGCGTGCAACACAACTGAGTCCAAAGCACATAGGGAGAAAATGCGAAGGGATAGGCTGAATGACCGGTACTCATCTCACCTTGTATGATCATACTTTTTAATGAAGCACATTGCTGTGGGTGTTTCTTCTGTTTTTATATGGATATGTTATGTGGATGTGTTTTTATATATCACTAGATTCCAAGAATTAAGTTCTGTCATTGACCCCGGCAAGCCACCAAAAATGGATAAGTCAGCCATACTGAGTGATGCTGTTAAAGTGGTAAATCAGCTGAGGGATGAAGCTAAGAAGCTGAAAGTTTCGTTTCAGGATTTACAAGAGAAGGTCAATGAATTAAAGGTGAAGTCTTTTATTCAAATTCTTTCAGAAAAAGACATACAATAAATTAATTTCTATCCCAATAAGTGCTTCTCTTTTCTAGTTTACATTAGTGTAATACTAGAGCAGTCTTTTTTTCTTTTTTGGTTTTTTTTGCAAAGGGTCTATTGGAAACAGCCTCTTTAACTTTTAGGTAGGGTTAAGGCATGTATACACCCACCCTCCTCACAAGTCACACCCCATCATGGGATTTCTCTGGGTTGTTGACTTGTCATAATACTCATTTGTTCCAAAGTACACACACCCTCCTCAAACACCATTTCTTGATTTATTTGACTCTAAACTTATTCACAACGGAGTTTATATCAGGACAGGGGGAGTTTGTTTTTTGCAATTTAGCTATGTAACTTACACCTTTTTTTAGTCTCTCTGTGTTTATTATCTCCTTAAAATATTTACATGATTTGCAAACTTAAAAGCGGCTTGTCTATGTAGTTTTTTACTGCATAGTATTTTTGCCCTAGCTCCCTTAAAGTACTAAGCATTTTTAAAGGTTCAAGTGAAAAGTGTAGATTAGTATTTTAAGGGAGCTAGGGCTAAAAACACCACAGTAAAAAAACTACACAGAAGAAATGTCCAGTGGTTGTTCTTCTTCCTACAAACAGCAGCTCTCCAGATTTTCGTAGCAATGCCCAGCGAGTAAAGTCTACGGTGGTAGAAGGTCATATATTGATGATCTCACAGCATGTATAGTTACACAAAATACACTCTAAAAAATAGCTGCGCGAAGAATAATACATGTTACAATCTTAAATTACCGAGAGTACATACATTGAACCTTGCAAATGAAAAATGTTTAACAGTACATCAAATATTACATCATACTCTACAACCTAACAATCTTACGTAGTCAATTCTGCCGCATATTTAGTTATTCCCTCTTTTATAAATAGCATCTGCCCTTGAATGGTCTTATAGTGAGGCATGCGTAATTATTCTATGTGTGTGTGTGGTTAGTAACAAAATTCTCAAAGAAGAAAAAAATTGCCCTTGCTCTTTTTTTTACCAGGCCGAGAAAAACGAACTCAGAGAAGAGAAGCAAAAGCTAAAGGCAGAGAAAGAGAAACTTGAGTTGCAGCTAAAAGCTATAAGCTCTCAACCTGCAGGCTTCTTAGCTCCTCATCATCCTGCATCTGTTCTTGGCAGTAAGATGATCCCTTTTGCTGGCTATCCTGCTGGGATGATTCCCATGTGGCAATTTGTACCATCGGAAGATCACTCTCTCCGCTCCCCGATGGCTTAAATTTTAGTGGTAAGTAGTTTAGAGAAGTCCTAAAGTTAAGGAAATGACCGGCTAGAGAAGCCGAAGCAATCAAGAAGCATTGTTTGTGCGCGCACACACACACACTTCTTCTCTCTCTATATATATATCTCTCTTTCTCGAACGTAAATGACTTATAGAGAAAGAGTGATTCCAACGGTTCCCGAACCTGATATGGGCACTAACTACCCATAGTTTGGGAGACTTTATCATCTGCTAGTAATCTTTTTATTTATGCTTTAGACTATCACTTTGTGGGTGATGGGATTTATGAAATAAAGTAATGTTGTGGAATTTAATTAATTGACTGTACTTTGGTCTCCAATGTTATTGTACATGCCTATTGAGAAGTCCTATGAATAGTTTTTTTATACTCATAAATTATTAGTTTTGCAAGTTGCAATAAAATACATTTTCTGTATTTGCATGTGGCTTTGTGGCATAAAGTTTTGTGGATTGCCCAAGTGCTCTAAATATGCTAAACATTGCGAGTTAGAAATTGTACTATCCGGTTCTCTTCTCAATTAATTAGATAGTGTAAAATATCTCTTTTTTGAACAAATTATAATTGTTCCTTTTTTTGCACCTCAACATTTTCTTAGTATTAAATTATATGTAAATCAAAGTAAATAAATTAATTTCCAACGGAAAGAGCATCTATTTTCATGTTTAATTGCATCTATAGTTATGCTTAGGTTTTTAAAACTAAAATGCTACTAAGAAGATGTTTGGGAGTATGTTTGAAAATAGTTTTTGAGCTGGCTTCATTGAAACACAATTTTAAGTGTTTCCGATCAGCTTTAGATTATAGATTGTGATATCAGAAGTATAAATTGTGCTCTAGAAGTGACTTTCACCAAAGCTCAAAGTAATTGTTTTTCACTTTTGCTTTAGCACATTTGGTTTTTTCAAAATTCACTGCACTTACAAACACCTTCTTAGTACCAACTCTGGTGTGTTTATAAGGAGTGTTTCTTTATTTATTTATTATTCCATACACTTCGTCGAAATTTTAATTTAGAGGCGTTTTAAGTTTTATTTCAAGTTTCTATTTATTTACCAAAAAAGGGTTGAACCCTAATCTCTAGGGTCTCTCTAGTAAAGATATGGAGACTAGACTTGAATGAGATAAATTTAGTCATAATCTCAATCTGATCAATAGAAGGTCAAGTCTATTTTTGACAGGTACAAAAATCACATTCAGAGTATGATTATTTTTTATCGTCATTGTCAAAAGTCGAATCTAAGTCATATCCCTTGATATGTACTCCGTACCTTTCAACCATTTGGATTTGTACTAAAATCGATACCAATAGCAAACCATGCCAAACTGATATTTCGGAATCGGGATCGATACGACGTAAAGTCTCATACCGAATCCAAATATTTGATGCAGTATCAATTCGAGCTAAATACTGTATCATGCTTACCTCTAATGGTACTCATTAAAAATTTGTGAGTCCTTGCACGAGAATTTTAGTATTCTATCCGTCCTAAAATTAATTTCTCGCCTTTTTTTGTTAAACTTTTTAAACTTGACAACATATTACAGAAAAATTACATTGAATTTTATATAAATTTAATATCAATAGATTAATTTTGAAACATAGTTTTGAAATATTTTATTTTAGTAATATATAATTATATAAATAAAAATATTAATGATAAAAGTGTTGTCTTGAAAATCGTGAAAAGTCAAATAAGAATTTAATTTTAAGATGGAGAGAGTAGTTGATTGGTTGGCCACTATGTTGTTAGAACGTTCACATTATGACTTCATAGTTTTTTTAAAAAAATCGAAAAGTGAAAAAACGAGTTTTTTAATTCGGTTTAGGATAGAAAAATATTTTTGAGTCATGTATTTTTTACCAAAAAAGAAAAAAAGAGAGAGAAGCATCATACTTTTTTTAAATAAATACAATAGAAAAATATAAACTTTATACCAAGACAACAAAAACTAAAATAGTGTTATTCAATTGGATAGAAAATAACTACTCCGTGTAAAAAATTGTGGCGCATACTATTATTGTTTTTTGGTGCACGAATATTCGTATTATAATTGTAGTTTCTATTCATACATGTTATCTCAACTTATTTAAACATTGAGAGTTATGGCCTTCACTGAGATGAAATTCGTAATCTCTCACTTAAAAAAGTTACTTTCGTAAAGTTTAATATTTCTTGATGAATAAAGTGAACAAATGTTTGTCTATGTTTTTTTAAAATACATGTAGAGCATAAAGTGGCTGTAGTTTAGTGGTAAGAATTCCACGTTGTGGCCGTGGAGACCTGGGCTCGAATCCCAGCAGCCACATTTTTTGAAACCGTGTATGGTACGCACTTTATACACATATATGTATCAAAAATAGCCAATTGTTAACCAACAAGGTGGCTGTAGTTTAGTGGTTAGAATTCCACGTTGTGGCCGTGGAGACCTGGGCTCGAATCCCAGCAGCCACATCAATCTTTTCTTTTTTTGTTCCTTCTATATAAAAAAAATTATTTTTCTTCTCAATGTCTTTATCTATCAATATATTCATTTTGTTCATTTTTGTTCCTTCAATGAATATATGAGACATAAAAAACATTTTCTACTAAATGCCTTTATCTAATACTCCTTGTTTCGTATCTTTCATTCTGTTTGGATTTACAATTAAGGAAATANGTAACTGAAACTTGAGAGGAGAATTATACAGGCACATGGATGGATGTGAGTCTTTGACCAAGGGATATGGCATACAAGTGTAGGATGTCATCCAAGACTCCAAATAAATCTACCTATTGGTCCCTCAATGTGTTGTCCAAATTGATCAAGTTGTCTATAAAATCCTCAATGTGTTTTCCACATTGATTGCAATTGACAAGCTCGCCAAGGGGATTAATGGTATAGGGAATAGACCATAGCGGAGATTGATGATGCATTTGGAAATAAACTTTGATGCTGATGATGGTCTTAGAAGTTAGAGCATTCATCTTATCACCAAAAGAGCTAAAAGAGTCATTCTTGACAATGTTTTAGCATCAGGTAGATGGTGGACTAAATTAAATAGCGCTAATAGCATTTTTGGGTGATGAGAGAAAATTGGAGGAAAGAAAATAAGAGGAAAGAAACTGAAGAGAAGAGAAAATGAAAAGAAAAGCAAAAGGAATTGAGAGAAAATGTGCCATAAGTTTTCTGTTCCATTGTAGTTTTCTCGCCACTTTAGGGGAGAAAATATTTTGGGGTGAAATCTATCTCCTTTTCTTTCCTTCTTCCATTTTCTCTTTCAAACAAACAAGAGAAAACTCCTTGAATGTTGTGTTTTTCCTTCCTTTTTTCTCTCCCCAATTTCTCCTCATCCAAACACTACATAAACTTCCAACATTCCATGAAGTTTTGGGTGCTAAATGCAGCAACACATCAAAGTTATAGCGAAACATCATCTCTATTATTTTACTTTCCTCCCAGTGTTATGCTTATTATTGTGCGCAATTAAACCACTCGCATAATTTTTCACTGTCTGGAGAAAATGTCACTACTTTCAAAAATGCTCTTGGGTGGCAGGTGGTACAGTGATCAGCTGGCGATTGGCAATCACTGGTGACCGGTTGCCGGTGGTGGAGTGGATGTTAGTGTTGGTGGCTTAGGGCCTTGGGTTCTTAGATTGCGCATGACCAACCAGTGTTGGTGGATGTCGAATACCAGGACACCACACAGCAATTAGAAGTTGCAAGTGATCGGAGGAAAGTGATAAGGTGGACGTTAATGTCAGTCAGTGGCTAGGTCAGGGAGTGGTTAAACAAATCCGTAAAATGACTCCTGTGAAAAAATTTAAGGATTTGTTTTCCTAATTTTTGGATTGATTTTCCATTGGATTTGAAAGTCTTTTTCCTTTGACTCATATTTCACTGCTTACCAAACACAAGGAAATCCAAAAATGACTCCTAAAAGTCATTTCAGAATCCAAATGAACAGTAAATAAACTTCCCACGTTCACCTTTGAATAGGGTTTTATAATGGTATGTTTGGTTGGAGGGAAGTGGGAGGGAAGTAAGGAGTGAGGGAAGTGTGAAGGAAATTGAAAAGCTTCCATTGTTTGGTTGAAGAGAAATAGGAAAGGAAATAGATAGGAAATGAGAGAGCAATTGAATTTGAGTTTTAAAAAAATTCCTCCCACTTTTGGGGTGAAATGGAAGGGAAGTTAAATTCCACTCCATTTCCTTCCAACCAAACAAACAAGTGGAAGTTGGATTTCCACTCTACTTCCTGCTTCCTCTCCATTTCCTTCCTCTACACTTCCTTCCTTTGCCAAACAAGCATTGCATTCACTCATGCACGTCTGTCTAAACTTCGTGGATTTCATTTCATCCCAAGCAGCAAGAATATCCATTTCTCTTTTTTAGTCCAGAAGCTTAAGGAGTATCTTCTAACAACTTTGGCCGTGTTCTATTCTAAAGGAACAAGCCTTTATAGAATCAACAAGTTAGTTCTACATCACTTTAGCCTCCCTTTTCAGTTTCGCTTAATCTATTTGCTCATCCTGCTCACACCAGGACTCAAAATTCCTTGTGCCTCACTAAACGACATAAACATGGTTTTCATACATGTCTTGAATGTGATCCCCTTGGAGCACTTTGTGCACCTAAAATTGAACTTGGGTGTTTGTATGTCCTAGTAGTCTTTGCCAATATTTCCTAACTTAAAACATGTAAAAGTATTTTACTACACCTCATTGGAATCATCATCCGGACATTCATCCGCTTGTTCTTCAGCTACTACTAAAGGCACTGTATCTTCACAGGATTAAAAAAAGCCACTAATACCATCAGACATGTCCTTTGATTCACCTAAATGAAATCTAATTCAGTAACTCCGGACGGGTTGTTGGCTTGTTGATTTTTATGTATATACGAAGACAAGATAGGATTCTACTACTGATGCAGTACATTAATTTTACTATTAAATGACCCTGTAATCGAGATCTATTCAAATACCCCCTATAGAGATTAGGATACAATGACCAAAGCATCTGAGAGAAACACGAGAACAATTGACATCCAATCGAAAGTCATTAAATCCCAATACATTACGAAGACGGAATTGTTCATCAGTTCATACAATACTAACCAGAATCCTCATAGCTATTGAAGCCATCAACTTAAGTCAGAGGAAACTGGAAAGTGTGAATTTATCATTTGTTAGCTTTTTATAAACACGTATATCTAGTAGTTTCTCCAACAAATTGAACTACAAACGAAGTAACTCTTTCAAAAAAAACAGATGAATTATGTCGAAATTTAGGGCTGAAGACGTTGAATCTCTAAGCAGAAGGGGAAGATGGCGTGGGAAAGAAGGGAACGGACCTGGAGGAGGTGGCGAGAGAAAAGAGAGTATTGCGGAGACCTCATTTCAGTGACGCCATATTTCCTCGGCTTCTCCGGCCGATCTTCGTCCTCGGAGAAGCTCTTCCACCGGTATGATGCCATCCCCTCTCTCTCTCGCTCGCTATCTCTCTCTGGTTTGATTTATCCATTGGAGAGAGAATGTTCTAAGAAATGCAAGGAAGCTTTCCGCGTCTTCTAGAGATTAACACTACTATAGTATAACTTCTAAATTGGCTAAGAAATTCACAAAAAATAAATAAATAAAAATCAAATAAAAATGGGTGGAGAAGAAGGTGTGGTGTACATTTGGGGTACACTTTTGGTGTACTACTAGCATTGCTCATAAAATATTAATCACATAGCACTATTTCAACTTGAAACTTTAGTTAAATTTACATTTTTCATGACATATATGATAAAATAAAATATTTTTGTCACCATTTATTTTATTTAATTTTTTATTTATTTTTTAAATATGTAAGTTTCAAATTTTATTTTTATATCAATCTTTCAATAAAATAGATTGAAAAAATTTAAAATTTTTCTTATTTTTCGAAACATAAAGAAAGATATGGGATGGAGTAAATGTAACACTTCTATTTTGATATGTTTTTAATATTTTATTCTTATTTTTTTCTTTTTCTCATTATCGAATGATTAAAAGGCAAAAGTCATTTTAACTTAAATAATCATTGAATCTATGATATATTTAGAAAGACTATGCCAAACCAAAAGGCATACAATTTGACTTATTTTGATCAAACCATGCCACAATTTAACAAAAAGTCATTAACTCGTTGTATCCATTATGCCCCCTAAATTTGACCTTCGAGTCTAAACTAAGTCATGCATAATTTTGATAAAATAAGAGAGGTAATTGATAAACAATGATGCATATGAGGTGGGCAAAAGACGCAAAATAGAGAAGAAAATAAAGTACTTCTTATGATAAAGAAAAAGAGTTTGATCAAAGTTAAGGAAATTATGGGGACTTCTCCATAAAACAAATCTAGCAAAGAAGTAGATAAAACATGAACTGTATCAATGTTTGATGTCACAGAAAATAAATATAGAGTGATAATATTCTTTTATAATTGAGTTTGGTATAATAAATTGGAAATAAATTACTCTTTAAATTTAATGTTTACTGCATGTTGTGTTCGAGCTTGTTTTTTCAACATATTATTTTTAACTTAATGACACACAAAGAATTAATGTTTACGCCTCTGCTAGGACTAGAACCTCTATAAACTTTTTCATGAATCTTGAAGAGTGAGCTTTCTACCTCTCAAGCCAGAAGAGCAGTTCATGTTGGAGTTTGTTAGGAGCTCTTAAAAATGGTCTTAATGTAGTTATGCATTAGTGGGCCTAGTGGCACAAATGGAGAAAAACTTCCCTGAAAACTCCATGCATATTATCCCATTATTGCCCTGAAACCTAGTTTGGACCACTTGGGCTTGGCTCAATCCGTAATCCATAGTTCCCGAATGGGCCCTATAATTAAAAACCAAGCCCAATATTAACAAACCCAAGGCCCTATAATGCTATTTATGTTATCGTCGTCTAACCCTAATTCCCCTTTCGTTCTCCACCTCCTCCTGACGACGATCCGTCCATATACCTGGTAAAGTTTTATTTCTTCTTCTTCTTCTTCGCTACTGTATTGAATTAGATCGGTACGAATTGCTATTCTCTAGTCTGTTTATTCTTTTTCTGAGCTCTCTATTAATTTTTTTGAGCATTTTTCTGCCTCAAGTTTTATTTTTTCTAGTTTTTTGTTTTATAATATGCCATCCCTACGAACTTTTTTTAATTTATGTTCGAGATTCAATATGCATTAGATTCTTGAGCATCGGATTTTTCAACATAGTGTAAGAAGAATTATAATGAGACGATAACACGACCTCATAGCTCATACGATAAAACCATTTCTTTTCAGATAAAAAGAAATCACACCTTAAACCTATTCATCACTCCTAGTGACTGTTTTTGTTGTTAAATAAAAATGAATGGAATGAATAAAACTGCCATGGTACGTTTTATCAAACAACAAAAGACTAAAAATGGATGGAATAAAACTCTCATTGTACTTGAATTCAAAGCATATCCCTACTTCTTTATTGTTATTGGTGTTTCATCATTTAGTATGTGCTGGTATATGAACAAGTATGGTATGGTAACTCTGCTAACCTCAAGTATCCTGTACTGAGCACAGACCCATTCTAGGGTGTAGAGAAGGAAAGCCTTTTCAGTCAATCCCAAGCTAATCGCCTACACCCAACAATGGTAAGGATCCCCAATCTTTTTTCTAGAATTTTGTATACTTGAACTTGGCATTTTGAATTTGTTTTTTATTCATCCATGGTATTGTATATGGAGTATCCTTAATTCTAAGTAAGCATCTTTGTTAGACTTATGTAACTATGGTTCTTAACATGATTTGTAATCTATGCAATTCATACTGGTTGAAAATGATATACTAGTGCAATTAGTCAAAGGTATATTGATCTGGATTACATGTATTTACATCATATGGAGGTTTTTTTCTGCATAGATTTCAAATGAAATTTCAGATTGGTTTTCCTTGCATGATTGGACCATCATAGGCCTTATGGTTTACTGGCTTAATACTGAACTAGTGGCATACCATATTTTGTTTGATATTTTAGTATTTGGCTGCATTTTACTTTTTATTACTGTACTAATGTTTCAAATTAGTTCAAGAATGATAGCTGTGACCTTAGGGCTTCATCTTCTTTTCAAAATAATATTCTGTAGCTACTTAATGAAGATTGCTTATCTGATGTGTACACATTGCAGCAATCTCACTCCTAATTTTGAAAATCTAGCAGTTTGCTAATACGAGTAGTCTGGTCTCCCCAATATCAACTCTTCTCCTTTAATTAAGAGTTGCAAATTGCTAATGGGAAACCTTTTCTTATCTTGTCCATCCAGGTGAATGTTCCAAAGACTAAGAAGACATTCTGCAAGTCCAAGGAGTGCAAAAAGCACACACTGCACAAGGTTACTCAATACAAGAAGGGAAAGGACAGCCTTGCTGCACAAGGAAAACGTCGTTATGACCGCAAACAATCAGGTTATGGTGGACAGACCAAGCCGGTCTTCCACAAAAAGGTCTGCTTGTAGTGTACTCACTGTTTAAAAGTTCATAGGTATTGATTGATTCAAAGCTGACACTGTGTGAAAGTACTTATGTGTATGTTATACCGTTCTTCAATCCAGGCCAAAACTACTAAGAAGATTGTGCTGAGACTCCAATGTCAGGGATGCAAGCATGTTTCCCAACATGCAATCAAGGTTGTTTGGCTTGAACTACTATGTTTATTGTTATTGGATGACAGGTAAATGGTGCATTTTTGAAGCTGACTAAAGTTTTCTCTGGTTATTGTGCAGAGGTGCAAGCATTTCGAGATTGGTGGGGATAAGAAAGGAAAGGGAACTTCTCTCTTTTAAGTTGCAATGGAAGAGCAATTCGAATCTATTATCTATGTTTTGAGTTTGTTGGTCTCAAGTGTACGTTACTAATTGCTTCTTTTCTTGGCATTACTTCTGCATTTGTTGCCTTTACAACACTGTTTCTTTCTCAATGGCTAGATAGCTTGATGAGCTCTTGTTTCCAAAAGAGGTTTGTGTTTGTAGGAATACAATCACCTTTTGCTAAAGAACAATCCCGTTTTGCGTTTAACTAGAATCCCAAGAATATGCTCCCTTTCACAGTTGGACTGCAATGTAATAACAATACATAATTTTTTATTAAAAAAGCTTAAGAAAATGCATTACGATTTTTTAAACTCAATAATGAATTCAATTTGGATTTTTTCTTTCTGAAATCTGGTCTGGTTGGCTTCGAAAATAAAAAATTAGTTTTGGGTATTTTTTATTTTGTGGTTAGAGCTTTGGGATCCCATATTCTCAGAAATAACACTTGGGATGTTTTAGAATTTAAAGTAAATTACTTTGGTGGTACTCTTTTCGTCCAACGGGTTGTGAAGATGAGATTTTTGTTAGTCCCTATTTGTCTTTTGGAATTGCTATTTAACTCATATCTTTATTACTATGAGATACTCATGGCCAATCATGTCACATTGGTCACTAACTATTGTCATATGATAACTCAGAGCTACTTTATTTAAAAATATATACTTGTAGTTCCTACCCTAACTTTCTGCCGCCTTCATTTGAAGATTGGCTACAATGATTAATTGTGTAGCTAATCGAGGAAGGGAGAGGGGGTGAGAACATGGTTTTAAGAAGTTGGTTAGGGGATAAGAATAATCCATTTTTCAAATAGAATATAGTACAATGTCACATGAACATGGGTGACTATTCAAATACAAGAAGCATTATACAATATTGTTCAAAGTCGAGTCGTGTTAGGGTAAATTATCTCACCATTTTAGGGTTACCATAATTTCATGCTTTACACAGACACGTATACACAATAGCTGTCACTACAGTACCAAAATGTTGGGTTACCCTACCTTTATCCTTTAATGTTGTTGTGGGAGGCCAGTAAGGTATTCCAACAGCCACTCGCCATCTCTCTTGTCTCCGTAGTCGACAACTAAAGGCGGCACGTGCGTGAATGCGATTATGGCTCCCATGAACAACGTTGTCGACATGAAAAGAGGCCAGAAGTAAGCAAACATGTCTGCAAATCGGGGGGCCACATTAACTATGGTAGAAACAAGCACTGTTGATGTCAAGAAAAAGACGAGAATGCCCTTCTTGTACTCTGAAACCTTGGCACCAGCAGCAGCAACAATACCCATTGCCCTGCCCTTCAATTCTCTCTGAAATATATATATATATATTAATGTTTAATTGCCTTTCTTCTTTTTTCTCAAAAGATTTTCAGGTTATGTTTCATTGTCTGATTAGTCCTTTTCTTCTTATTATTATGTGAAATTTTGAAAGATTCTTCCTTGAAATGTTTAGTTTCCTTTTCTCCTCTGATGGATTTCTTCAAAAAACCAAGGCTAGTGGTAACCATATATGCATTGTACGGAGTATAGTTTAATTTCTTCCAAAGAAGAATGGAATTGAAAAGTTTGCTTGCTTGCTTGCAATCATGGTTTATCCCCCCGTGCAAGTATATATATGTTGATTCATCCTAACGGATGTTAGTCGGATGATTCGGATCGGATGTACTGGTACCAAATCCGTTCCTCTTTATTTTTTTTTCAAATACGGGTCATGACAAACGGTAAAAATCAAAATCGTATCGGCATCAATCGGATATCAGTCAGATATCGGATGCATCCATATTCGTTTCCAATTTTTCATTCAATTGTAAATACTTTCTCGTGCCACACAAATCAACCACAATGGGAAGAGTAATGACCAACAATAAGAACGGTTTGAAATTAATTGGGAGTAGTAGGTTGAACTTACTAGTTTGGAAGGATTATTGTCGGTCTAGGAGATTATTGAATTAGTAACACTTAACTTTATTCATAACATATTAACATGGAAACATGGAAAAGTGGAAAACAGTTGCTTATGACCATAGACCATTACATATATGACAAACCATGTACTATTAAGAAATCTTTCCAATACAAAACTTGTGCAAAGTCCAGCAATTGAAAAAAAAAACTCATTTGAGTTTCAGCACATTTCACTAGTTAACTCATGAATAAATATAACAAGAATCAGCATATATGTGGAGCTCAAATGGGCATTCAAATATGATTTTAAGCTTGCCCGAATGAGCTTTCGTGGCTACTCACCTCATCAATTTCCTTCTTGTACGCCCGCAGGCGCTCCTTCAACTTCTTGCTCTCCTCGAAGTTTGCCTTCCGCTTCACACTTTTCTGCAAAAACGAAAAAAAGAATTCGAAATATTTTTTTTGGCTTTTCTCCTCGGGAGTCGCTAAACAAATGTTTAAAGAATTGAAAAAATAGAGCAAAAAAATTTACTTCCTGCCTGAAGCAGCGGTCGAGCTTGATCTTGAGGTCGGTGCATTGGCCAAAGAATTTCCCAATAGGATGGTCCAGATGACATTTTTGGAACTGCTCAATTATCTGGTAATGTAAAATTCACATTTCAGCTGTGAAAGATTGTTTCCCACAGTTGTTATACACCAACATATGACACCGGCGATCGGTGAAGAGTGTGTTTACGAAGAACATACCTCTGCACACATTGGGTGCCGATGTAATGTTAGGGGAGGATGCATCTTTTTTTCAGAAGAAAATACCCCTACAGAACATAACAATTGAAAACTGAATGCTATACAAAACCATAAACCAAACCAAACAAACAAAAAGTCCATCTTGAAAACTGAAAGTTCATATGATCTTCAAAAATTAGTATAGAACTAAAATATAAAATTTATATATTTAAAAACTAAATCAAAAGTTCTACAACAATGCTATATTATTTTCTCAAATACGTGACAAAAATGAACACTTTTGCATTCAAAGAATGGGCGAGAACTAGTAAATTTAGAGAAGATTATGAAATAAACTATGAACCATAAAAATAACGAGATCCCATTGATTTACAATGGTTCAGAGATAGATATAACACACTTCCCATTGTAATATTAGATCAAATTGGAGCCCATATCAAGAAGTTGAAGAAACTGAACAAGTAGAAAGAGGATTGGTTCAGGAATTCTATCGAACAGTTAGACTGCATTCAAATACTAGAGGGTTTCACATAGGACCCAACAGAATAAGCAAATGAAATAGAATAACTATGGTTCAGATTTCCATTTTGATTTGCCAGAAAAAAAAATTAATAAAATAAAATGAAGATTATCACATGTTAGGAACTGATCTGGTTAACTTTCGACTGAAAATTTGTTGCCACTTACAAATGAATGATTGTAAAAATGGTGGAATTGTTTGATCGAACACTCCGCCGGGAATCGCCGCGGACAGACGTGGCAGCCCGGGAACGGTAATTATAGACTAAGGCCGGTGGGTCACTAGGTTCAATTCGAAATAAAAAGATGAAACTCTTGTTATATTTTCAGTGTTTCATTTTTATTTTAGTCTTTTTTGTAAGTAATCTATACACAAAAAGTTTTACTCATTACAAATTACAAAATAAGAGGTGACAAAAATATTTTATTTTATCAAACAAATTGACCGTAATAAAAACATGACCTTAGACATATCCACCATCCATTTACTCTAAACAAATGTTTCATTTCTTATTTGATAGGTTTTCAAAGAAATAAAATAGTGTGATTGAAATTAATGCAAAAAAAATGAAAAATTACTCCCTTTATCCAAAAACTTTTTTTTTCATTTTGATTTACCACAAAAATTAAGAAAAGTTAATAAATGTAAAGAGTTTTTATGGTTTGTCCTAAATATGATGAAATAAAGTAAATAGTGTAAATAAAAATTGAGGACATAATAGAACATTTGTTAAAATTTTGTTGTCAAATAAGAAACGAGAATGAATTTTTTTTTAAAAGAAACGTGAGAAAAAGATCAATGGACGAAGGGAGTATAAGAATAACAATTTTTAATTAAAAAATGGATAACAAAACTTTTTTATTCAAACTTCACACAAAAAAGAAATTTGAGAGGAGGCAAGATTAGTTGTCTAATGATTTGTGAGCATACTGGTATGAGAACTAAACATTGGAGTATTTAGGCTAAATTCCATCGCTGATCCTTCAAGTTATTGCGTCATGTACAATTAGTCTTTCAACCTTGAAAATTTCATGATAACTCTTCAAGTCATGTTATATATGGTTGGTCCTTCAACATTAAAAGTTTTACAAATAGTCCTTCAGGTCACGTTAACATTGTATGGTTGGTCCTTCCATTAATTTTACCATACATTTTCTATATATTTTTCCTTTCAAATAAAATAAATTACTTTAACTACTCTGATTTTTTAAATAAAATAAATTACTTTTGCTTTGTTTAGTTGTATTTTATTAAAAAATTTATACTCCGACTGAAAGTTTTTTTTTATCAAATTTTGACTTTTTACAATCAACAATGTTGACTTTTCTTACCAATATTTTAATTAAAATAAATCAACGAAAAAGTATGACTCAATTTTATAAAAAAGAAACAGCTCCTCACGTGTATTTATACTGAAAAATGGAAAAATACATAGAGTAACAAAAAAATTAATAAAAGTATCAACCACACAACACTAACGTGACTTGAAGGGCTATCACACAACACTAACGTGACTTGAAGGGCTATCCGTGAAATTTTTAAACTTGAAAGGCTAACCATGTAATACTAACATGACTTGAAAGACTATTCGTAGAATTTTCAAAGTTAAAAAATTAATATATACTCTGTAATACACAATAATTCGAAGGACCAATGATGAAATTTAGGAGAATATTTATTTTCATTCTTTTTAAGGGGAGGGAGTGGGTGGCGTCTACGCGTCAGCCTTCTCATCATACGACGCCGCATCTTTCTTCTTTCACCCTTCTTTAATTTTAAACGTCCTCTCGGATGGATATATTCTCTCCATATAATTGCCTTCGTCTTCCTTTACATAATTTTTCTCCCATGAAATAAAAAATAATCGCTCTCCCGAAAATCTCCGCTGTAATCGACCCACCGTCGCCGACTACAATGGCGGCTCCGGAAGAGAGCAACTTCAACTGGCTCGTCGATCTGGAATTGGAAGGAATTTCTCTTCCGGGCGGCGGCACCGGCAGCGGCGGCGACATCTTTCCTCCGATTGAACCGGCGTTTCAATGGCCTACCAATGCGTTTTCCGTTCCAACTTCCCTCAGGTACTACCTCCGACCCCCCGTCATTAATTTCCTTCGCAATTTCAGTAATCCTTCTAGAGTCCCATTGGAATTCGCTCTTAGAATTTTAGGATAACCTAATCGAATTATCAGATGTAGCTAACCAAATCTTTGGGAGTATTAAACAACTCGTTTTTTTTTAATTTTAAATCGTGAATCTTTAATTGGATTCTTATTTTTCTAATATTTAGCCCGGCATCGAAAACCTTAAAATAGATTGATATATAACAATATGAGTTAATCATCTGATTGCCAATTGGTTTTGTGTTGGAATATCATATTTTCACAAATATCACTCAAAAATTAAGTCAAGCTCTATTTGAGCAAGTGACAACTTCAGTAAAGAAGGAACAAATATCACTCAAAAATTAAGTTGCACTTGAGGGGATTTTGAAAAGAATTTTGGGTTGAAATCTCATATTTTTGCAATACCTTTCAATTTGGAAGTCCGTTTGTTTATTCGGTTTGGTTGAGCTTTTACTGTAATGAGTTCTTATTGATGGTATCTAAAGTTGATTTACATTGCTAAACAAAGAGATAAATTCTGTTTTACTTGATCAGTTTCTTCTTTTGTTTTTTGCTTATTTGGTCATATCTGGTTATATCCAATGAGTGTCGTAATGATTAAATTATTTTTTTCGACCATGATATCTAAATCACAAGGACTGATTCCATAATCCATACTTCATGATACTGTCAAACCTGAATAAAGCCAAAATAGTATGCCATAATTCTCCATTTATCTCCTTTTAATGGGATTCTGCAAAAAAAAAAAAGAAAGAAAGAGAATTGCGCAGATGATGAATGCCACCATATCTTACGTAGGACATTCCGATTCAATTTTTGTGTGATGAACTCATGGACAAATAAGTCAAGTAGTCTGATGACTTTCTTTTGAAGTGCCTTATTCAGGTGTTCCAACTCGAGTCCCAGGCTGCTTTTGTTTTTTAAGTTTTTAGTTCTATCAAAGATCTACTTTTGTTTTTCTTGTCAAGGAAAGCCATTAAGGCATTGACTTAAAAGAGCGTTTGTTAGGCAATAGAGTTACCCTTTCCCTGGAAGTACTCTCCTATGAATTTCAATTGAAATTTGTAACATGTACCCTTCTATAATAAATGTTCATTGCAGTTTGGAATATAATGGTTGTTGGTTTGCTATGTTGCAGCAATGGACAAGATTTGTCAGACGAAAATTCTAATATTGTAAAGCAATGCAACTCCAAAAAGAGGTGAGCATACACACACACACACACATAGTGGAGTTTTTGGCTTGTGCATCATTAGTATATTGTCCATCTTTATGCCGTTGTTGAATTCTCAAAAATGTACTTAATGATATCTTGCCTTTATCTTCTCCTCTTTCCTTGTTATCTTGTATATGTATTTATTTTTCGATCTCACCTCTCTTCAAGCTTTCATATATTACAGGGTAAGATCAGAGGCGTGCAACACAACTGAGTCCAAAGCACATAGAGAGAAAATGCGAAGGGATAGGCTGAATGACCGGTACTCATCTCACCTTGTATGATCATACTTTTTAATGAAGCACATTGCTGTGGGTGTTTCTTCTGTTTTTATATGGATATGTTACGTGGATGTGTTTTTATATATCACAAGATTCCAAGAATTAAGTTCTGTCATTGACCCCGGCAAGCCACCAAAAATGGATAAGTCAGCTATACTGAGTGATGCTGTTAAAGTGGTAAATCAGCTGAGGGATGAAGCTAAGAAGCTGAAAGTTTCGTTTCAGGATTTACAAGAGAAGGTCAATGAATTAAAGGTGAAGTCTTTTATTCAAACTCTTTCAGAAAAAGACATACAATAAATTACTTTCTATCCCAATAAGTGTTTCTCTTTTCTAGTTTACATTAGTGTAATACTGGAGCAGTCTTTTTTCTTTTTTTGTTTTTTTGCAAAGGGTCTATTGGAAACAGCCTCTTTAACTTTTAGGTAGGGTTAAGGCATGTATACACCCACCCTCCTCACAAGTCACACCCCATCACGGGATTTCTCTGGGTTGTTGACTTGTCATAATACTCATTTGTTCCGAAGTACACACACCCTCCTCAAACACCATTTCTTGATTTATGTGACTCTAAACTTATTCACAACGGAGTTTATATCAGGACAGGGGGAGTTTGTTTTTTGCAATTTAGCTATGTAACTTACACCTTTTTTTAGTCTCTCTGAGTTTATTATCTCCTTAAAATATTTACATGATTTGCAAACTTAAAAGTGGCTTGTCTATGTAGTTTTTTTACTGCATAGTATTTTTGCCCTAGCTCCCTTAAAGTACTAAGCATTTTTAAAGGTTCAAGTAAAAAGTGTAGATTAGTATTTTAAGGGAGCTAGGGCTAAAAACACCACAGTAAAAAAACTACACAGAAGAAATGTCCAGTGGTTGTTCTTCTTCCTACAAACAACAGCTCTCCAGATTTTCGTAGCAATGCCCAGCGAGTAAAGTCTACGGTGGTAGAAGGCCATATATTGATGATCTCACAGCATGTATAGTTACACAAAATACACTCTAAAAAATAGCTGCGCGAAGAATAATACATGTTACAATCTTAAATTATTTGAGTGTACATACATTGAACCTTGCAAATGAAAAATGTTTAACAGTACATCAAATATTACATCATACTCTACAACCTAACAATCTTACCTAGTCAATTCTGCCGCATATTTAGTTATTCCCTCTTTTATAAATAGCATCTGCCCTTGAATGGTCTTATAGTGAGGCATGCATATTTATTCTATGTGTGTGTGTGGGTAGTAACAAAATTCTCAAAGAAGAAAAAAATTGCCCTTGCTCTTTTTTTTCCCAGGCCGAGAAAAACGAACTCAGAGAAGAGAAGCAAAAGCTAAAGGCAGAGAAAGAGAAACTTGAGTTGCAGCTAAAAGCCATAAGCTCTCAACCTGCAGGCTTCTTAGCTCCTCATCATCCTGCATCTGTTCTTGGCAGTAAGATGATCCCTTTTGCTGGCTATCCTGCTGGGATGATTCCCATGTGGCAATTTGTACCATCAGAAGATCACTCTCTCCGCTCCCCGATGGCTTAAATTTTAGTGGTAAGTAGTTTACAGAAGTCCTTAAGTTAAGGAAATGACCGGCTAGAGAAGCCGAAGCAATCAAGAAGCATTGTTTGTGCGCGCGGGCACACACACACACTTCTCTCTCTATATATATCTCTCTTTCTCGAACGTAAATGACTTATAGAGAAAGAGTGATTCCAACGGTTCCCGAACCTGATACGGGCACTGACTACCCATAGTTTGGGAGACTTTATCATCTGCTAGTAATCTTTTTATTTATGCTTTAGACTATCACTTTGTGGGTGATGGGAATTATGAAATAAAGTAATGTTGTGGAATTTAATTAATTGACTGTACTTTGGTCTCCAATGTTATTGTACATGCCTATTGAGAAGTCTTATGAATAGTTTTTTTACTCATAAATTATTGTTTTGCAAGTTACAATAGAACACATTTTCTGTATTTGTATGTGGCTTTGTGGCAAAAAGTATTGTACAATCCGGTTCTCTTCTCAATTAATTAGATAGTGTAAAATATTTCTCTTTTTTGAACAAATTATAATTGTTCCTTTTTGCACCTCAACATTTTATTAGCAATAAATTATATGTAAATCAAAGTAAATAAATTAATTATATGCTTAAGTTTTTAAAACTAAAACGCTACTAAAGGGTGTTTGGGAGTGTGTTTGAAAATAGTTTTTGATTTATTTTTAATTTATTCTTAATTTATTATTAATTTATTAATCCATACACTTCGTCGAAATTTTAATTTAGAGGTGTTTTAAGTTTTATTTCAAGTTTCTATTTATTTACCAAAAAAAAAGGTTGAACCCTAATCTCTAGGGTCTCTCTAGTAAAGATATGGAGACTTGACTGGAATGAGATAAGTTTAGTCATAATCTCAATCTGATCAATAGGAAATTAAGCCTATTTTTGACAGGTACAAAAATCACATTTAGAGCATGATTATTTTTTATTGTCATTGTCAAAAGTCGAATTTACGTCCTACTCCCCTGATATGTACTCTGTACCTTTCAACCATTTGGATTTGTACTAAAATCGATATGAATAGCGAACCATGCCAAATTGATATTTCAGATTCGGGATCAGTATGACGTAACGTCTCATACCGAATTCAAATATTTGGTGCAGTATCGATACGAGCTAAATAATGTACCATGCTTACCCCTAATGGTACTCATTTAAAATTTTGTGAGTCCTTGCACGAGAATTTTAGTACTCTATCCGTCCTAAAATTAATTTCGCAACTTGTATTTTTGTCATAGTTTTTAAACTTGACCGCATATTACAGAAAAAATACATTGAATTTTATATAAATTTAATATCAATGGATTAATTGTGAAACATAGTTTTGAAATATTTTATTTTATTAATATATAATTATACAAATAAAAATATTAATGATCAAAGTGTTGCATTAAAGACCGTTAAAAGTCAAATGAAAAATTAATTTTAGGGCGGATAGGTAGTCGATTGGTTGGCCACTATATTGTTAGACATTTCACATTATGACTTCATAGTTTTTTAAAAAGCTGAAAAGTGAAAAAACGAGTTTTTTAATTCGGTTTAGGATAGAAAAATATTATTGAGTCCTGTATTTTTTACCAAAAAAGAAAGAGAAGCATCATACCTTTTTTTAAATAAATACAATAGAAAAATATCAGTAAATTCCATAATTAGTCCTTTATAACAAGGAGGTTTCCATATTTAATCCTCTATTATCAAATATTATCCTCGTAGTCCTTTTTTTAAAGGTACCTTTCCACAAATGGTCCTTTTTTTGATCTTCTGCCGTATTGGTGTTAATTTAAAAGCTAAAAGTATAATTTGAGGTCAACATTATGTCTAGCGACGTGTTCTAATATTTGTTAAGCGGATAACACAAAAATTTTGACTATGATTGTGGGCTAGGATTCTGACGAAAGATCATATTTGTAAACTATAGTTATCGTAAAAGGCGACTGTAATTCACAAACGACGCAAACGGAACAGCCTTTGGAATTGTGTATGATAAAAAAGATATATTATCATTGTGAAATTACACTTTTAGCCCTCAAATTAACACCAACATGATAGAAGATCAAAAAAAGGACTATTTGTGGAAAGATACCCATAAAAGAAGGACCACTTGAGTAATACTCCGTATTTGATAATAGAGGATTAAATAGGGAAACCCCCCTGTTATAAAGGACCAATTATAGAATTTACTCGAAAAATATAAACTTTATGCCAAGAAAACAAAAACTAAAATAGTGTTGTTCAATTGGATAACAACTCTGTGTAAAAAAATTGTGGCTCATACCATTATTGTTTTTTTTTGTGCACGAATATATAATTGTAGTTTCTATTCATACCTCTTATCTCAATTTATTTAAGCATTTAGAGTTATCGCCTTGATTGAGATTAAGCTCGTAATCTATCACTTGAAAAAGTTACTTTAATACAGTTGTACTTCAAAGTTTTAGGTCAATTATTATTACTATTGATGGTGTAAATTACCACACAAATACAAAGTAAAAGTAGTCGGAAGGGCTGTAGGTGGAAACACCTGTAACCCGGTTTGTAATTGATAATGCTAGGACTATTACAAAGTACAAGCCGTGTAGGTTCATTAAAACATACCTCACAAATGAGGATTTTAGGGGTATTTATAACATAATTAAGCACGTCAAGCACGTCCCTGGTTATTCAACCGGTCCGCCGCTGACCGGTCTCATAAGAGCACTTGGAGAACGTTTCTATCGTCGTAAGCATCGAAGCCAACCAACCAACCGGTCTCACGACCCGGTCTGGGAAGGATGCGCTCCGTCACTTCGATCACCACCCAGTCGGACGGACCAACCGGGTGGTATCCATGGGTTATTACCCATCAAGGAGTCCTCCGATTCCCGGTCCTGTGGGGACCATCAGGGGCGGGAAGCATATGCGATCATCTCCTGAAATTTGAACTGCCCAGTCACCTTTTGGCGGGAAAATCACCTCGGAAAACCAGCGCCCACCCGAAAGCGCCCACCCTTTTGGCGGGAAAATCACCTCGGGGCCGGTGTAGTCTTCACTACCCCGGAAGGGTTCAAGATCTACCATGCCTTGGTCTTCAACTTCAAACTCACCAATAATGAGGCGGAGTATGAAGCTTTGGCCGGTGGTCTCAGAATAGCCCGGGCGCTTGGAATAAAAAGGATGAAGATCCGTTCCGACTCAAGTCTAGTGGTCGGACAGGTCAATGGGGAGATGGAAGTAAAAGAGGATCGCCTGGCCCGGTATAGTGATTTGGTCCGAGCGCTTCTAAGGGAATTAGAAGAGTTTCGTCTGACTAGAATACCCCGGTCGGAAAACGCTGATGCAGACATGCTTTCGAAATTAACGCAAGCTTGCCCGGAGCATGTCTCGAAATTGGCAAAAATTGAGATACTAGACGTGTCGAGTACAGACCGGTTCGAGGTTGCGGCCATCCAACCAGGCAAGACTTCATCATCCGGGATAATCGAGGCAGATGATGATTGGAGGTACGAGCTCATGGAGTATTTGGAGACCGGTCAGAAGCCTGATGACGAGGAACGAGCCAGGAACGTAGTCCTACGGGCTCCACGTTTCCAGGTGATCGACGGCCACTTATACAAACGAGCAATTGGCGGACCACTCTTGCGTTGCCTTACCAACCCAGAGGCTGAGCGGGTAATTGCCGAGGTACATGAGGGAGTTTGTGCAGCCCATCAAATGTCCCGCACTTTGGCTCAAAGGATAATCCTACTAGGCTACTACTGGCCGACCATTGTTGGGGATTGTGAGAGGTATGTCCAGAAATGTAGGACGTGCCAGGTTTTTTACAAACATCCCGGCAGACCGGCCACTTACTACCAACCAACCTCTAATGTTATACCCTTTGCCCGATGGGGGATTGACATTATTGGAGCCTTCCCGGTTGCCCAAGGCGGAAAGAAATTTGTGATGGTGGCTATTGATTACTTCACCAAATGGATTGAGGCTGAGGCGATGGCCACCATAACCGTACGGCAATGTGAGAAATTTGTTTGGAAGAACATCATTACCCGGTTTGGTTCCCCAAAAATCATTGTCACCGACAATGGCCCACAATTTCGTAATCCCCGGTTCACTGCGTACCTTGCTAGCTTTGGGGTCAAGCACAGCAAGGCCTCGGTCGCATACCCACAGGGAAATGGCCAAGTGGAAAACGCTAACCGGACAATTCTCGACGGTCTAAAAAAGAGGTTAGGTGAGGAAGGACACAAGTGGTTGGAAGCCTTGCCTCACACGGTCTGGGCACACAGAGTGACTTCAAGAAGAGCAACTGGAGAGACTCCTTTCGTGCTAACCTACGGGTGTGAAGCCCGGTTACCAGTGGAGGCAGAAATTCCAACATTCAGAGAAACCGTCTATCAGCCCGGTCTGAATGAGACTGAACACCTAGCTGAGCTAAATCTGGTGGAGGAACGAAGGACCATAGCAGCTGTCAAGATGACCGGTTACCAGCAGTCGGTAAAGCGGTATCATGACAACCGGGTTGGGCCGCGGTACTTCCAAGTACATGACGAAGTCTTGCGCAGAAGGGATGCCAGTAAGCCTAATGAGAAGGGCAAGCTGGTGCGAAACTGGGAAGGGCCCTATCGCATAAAAGCGATTGTCAGACCGGGCACTTACCAGTTGGAGACAATGGAAGGCGGCCGGGTCGAGCGACATTGGAACTCTCACCACTTACGCAAATTTTATAGATAAAGTGTAATGAGTTCCCAGCCATTAATAAAAGTCCGTTCTTTTCAGAAGGATTGTTCTCGTATATATATTATGTTCCGATCTACCCGGTTAGGTGTCCAATCGAATTGGACATCGAGCAAAAAAAAAAAAAGAAGAACCGGTCTGACCGGTCTAAGACCTCATCCGTATTGACACGGGAGTTAAAAAACAATTTGGCTTTTCTAGTGGGAGAGCATCCCGGCCAGTTTAAGCCAGATGTTTGGAAGAAAAATTTAAGGGTTGCCTATCTACACGAGGCGTTAAGCCATTGTGTAAACAGGTCGGCCTTGTTAGAACCCGGGCAAGTGCTTATCCTTTCGCAAAGGATAAGTCAGTACGCCATGGAAGGTAAAGACCAAACCGGGAGGAAATTAATAAAACTTAGAGCCTTCCCGGCTGACTATACAGTCTTTCGAAAAGACTTGGATAGAATTGTATCCTAAGCCGGGTAGTTACAGTCGGGCTGTTATCTACTAATCTAAACGGTTGAAGAATCCGAGTTAAAAAAAAAAAATTATTAATGAGACAGAAAAAAAATAAAGTACTCAACACATGATGTAGAAATTTTTTCATTAATATTTCAGTGTTACACAAGTGCCCGGAGGCATATCATTACATCAAAACATAAAAAAAAAAGAAGGTCGGATGGATCAGATGCCCGGGAAGGGAGGTTCAGGTGCCTCGCTATGCAGCTCGGGCAGAGATAGAGCCTTCGGCCGAAAGCCTTGAATCCGCTGCTCAAGGATGCCGTAGAGGGCCTTTCGCTCAGAGCACTGGCCACTTTCGTAGCCATAAGTCCCAATCTCGTCCACAATGCCGGCCGAAATTGGGTGCTTATACAGACCTTGGAAGAAGCAGATTGCTGTCTCCCGGTCAGGAAGTGCCTTAGCAGCGAACTCCTCAGGCGCTTGGGCAGCCCAGGCAGCGGCAACGGCAGCCCGCTCCGATTGCTCTCTCTCCAGCTCATCGCTCAGACGGGCAATCTCCTCAGCTGACCGGGCATTGTCGGCCTCCAGCTGTTGGATCTTGACCTCGGCCTGCTCATCGGCCTCTTTTGCGGCCTTGAGAAGGCCGTCGTTTTTGGCGTAGAGCTGACGGTAGACCGTGCAGTGCTCCAGCCACTTCGCCTCCGTTTTCTCCGCGTATTCACGGGCGGCCTGAGCATCCTTCCGGCATTGGACCATCATGGCCTCCATCCGGGCCTTCTCCTCATCCGCCGACTTCACCAGCCGGGCGAAGTACTCCTCCCCGATCCGGCCGACCTGCTTTAAAGACATGGAAAGTTTTTCAGACAACAAAAAAAACAAAACAAAAACGATAAGGAAAGGGGGGTTACCTCAGACAGGTCGGCACGAAAAGCTTGGAAAAGCTCCTCGTTCGACCGGCTCATCAGAAGTGGAGACCGGGGCACTATGGGTCCTTGGTGAGCCGGCTGGTTGACCTCTTCAGTCCTCCGCCTCTTCCGCTGAAGGGACTCTTCAGCAGCCTCTTCTTCGCCTTCGCCGTCCACGTTGGGTTGACCCGCCTGGCCGGCTTGAGAGGTATGCCCATTCTCCCCCATCAGGGTGTCAAACTCGAAGGTCTCTACATTGAGGTAGAGATCCCCCGAGTGAAGGGGCTGGTTGGTTCCCTGATGGGATTGGGTAGGTTGCTCCTCTAGGAAGAAGGGCTGGCCGGATGGAGGGTTGAGTGGCTGAGCGGTGGAGGGCTCCTCAACCACTATTTATGGGATGGGAAACTTGGACTGAAATTTGACCACTGAAGCAAAAAAGAAACCGGTTAGAAGAAAGGAGTTGCGAATATAAAAAGAAAAAATAGAAAAGGGCGGTTGATTGACCTTTCTCCTTCTTCTTCTTCGCCGGGCGTGAAGGACCGGCGACGACTGTGGCCTTGGCTTTGGATCTCATCGCCCGACTGATGGGGATGGCTTCGGGGATGGTCCCGGGCAGAACAATCTCTGGCTCGGGGTCGGTCTCCCGGCCGGGGTAGACGCCCCACTTCCCGACGTGGTACTGACTGCGGGTGGAGGCGTCCCCGGCCCGGAGAGTGGCTTCCCAAGTAGCTAGGTCATCAGCCTCCGCAGGTTTGACCTGACGCCTCATCCTCTTCCCCCAGACATTTTGGGCGAAAGGAAAAGAGGCCGGGGGGAATTTGATGGACACGTATTTGTCCTTCCACTTCTTGTTAGAAGGTGGAAGGCCACAGAGGAATGCCCGGCCTTGGTGGGAGGACACCACCACGAATCCAAGGGTTTCCTTGGACCCGGGCCGGACATCGAACATGTGATCAAAGAGACGAAGAGAGAGGGGAATACGGAGAAACCGGCAGACGTTGATGAAGCTGCTCAACAGACGATGACCATTTGGGGCCAATTGCCCGGGCATGATCCCGTAGGTTTCAAGGAAAAGGACTTTGAATGGGTGAATAGAGAATTCACCCCAAGTCCTTGATCGAGTGGTAATGGATACCAATCGACGTACCGGTGTGAAGAGGTATGATGCTCTTCCATGTCGCCCGGTATGTCAATTGATACCCATCAGGCATCAGATTGCGCAGCTCGTGGACTTGGGGCTTCTGCATATACGACGGTAGCTCTTGGAGCAACCGGTCGTCTAGCTGGATGAAGCCCTCATCCCCGGTCTGGGCAACCGAGACCACTTGCGCCGCGAAAGAAGAAGGAGCGCAAGCGGAAGCATCAACCGGCTTCTTCTGTGGAGAAGTAGCCGGGCGCTCGGAATCAGAGGATGAAGAAGAAGAGGAACTAGGTGTTGGAGACCAGCCACCAGAACCATAGGAGTGAACGGACGGGTTCTGGCTATCCTCACGGTCTGACATGACTCAGAAAGGGAAGGAGAGACTTACTTGGAAACGATTAGAAGACTCGGAAATAGCAGGAGAAGCCGGGCAGTTTTTTGAATCGAAGATTTGCAAGTGAGGAAATTCCAAGGAGAACGACGCTTTATATAGGGGAGATGCCGCCCAGACGGGCGAATGAAGGAATGACACGTGGCAGCTGAAATGATTCGTCATCATAACCTCTCGGGGAGACGAAACGGCACCTTAAATCGGCGGCTCTGTACCCGATTTCGAGAAGATCCTCCCGCCTTGGACGCCCGGTTTTTGAAATTTCAAAATTCAAATTTCAAATTTTAAATATTTCGGGTGGGCGCTGGTTTTTCCGAGGTGATTTTCCCGCCAAAAGGTGACTGGGCAGTTCAAATTTCAGGAGATGATCGCATATGCTTCCCGCCCCTGATGGTCCCCACAGGACCGGGAATCGGAGGACTCTTGATGGGTAATAACCCATGGATACCACCCGGTTGGTCCGTCCGACTGGGTGGTGATTGAAGTGACGGAGCGCATCCTTCCCAGACCAGGTCGTGAGACCGGTTGGTTGGTTGGCTTCGATGCTTACAACGATAGAAACGTTCTCCAAGTGCTCTTATGAGACCGGTCAGCGGCGGACCGGTTGAATAACGAGGGACGTGCTTGACGTGCTTAATTATGTTATAAATACCCCTAAAATCCTCATTTGTGAGGTATGTTTTAATGAACCTACACGGCTTGTACTTTGTAATAGTCCTAGCATTATCAATTACAAACCGGGTTATAGGTGTTTCCACCTACAGCCCTTCCGACTACTTTTACTTTGTATTTGTGTGGTAATTTACACCATCAACTATTAAGATTATTATCATTATTATTAAGATTATTATTATTACTATTACTAATTTTGCTGTTGTTGTTATTATTATTAGTAAAGTTTAAACTTTCATGTATATGGAGTCAATTTTTCTTGATGAATGAAAGGTTTATTGTAAACAAATGTTTTCTATTGTTTTAAAAAATAAATATAGAAAGTTGTAAGCAAAGTGGCTGTAGTTTAGTGGTAAGAATTCCACGTTGTGGCCGTGGAGACCTGGGCTCGAATCCCAGCAGCCACATTTTTTAAAATGGTGTATGTATGCAAGTATGCACTTATTACGTATATATGTAACACAAATAGCCAATTGTTAGCAACAAAGTGGCTGTAGTTTAGTGGTAAGAATTCCACGTTGTGGCCGTGGAGACCTGGGCTCGAATCCCAGCAGCCACATCTTTTTTTATTTTTGTTCCTTCAATAAATATATGAGGCATATAAAAGAATATTTTTCTTCACAACTTGTTTGGATGTTGGCGGTTGGCTGTTGGCAGTTCGTGCGAGCTGTTGTGAATGGCTGTTTAGTTTAACTGGTTTGACTGGCAGAATGAATTGGCTGATCGTTAAAAATGTTTGGTAAAATTAGCTGTTTGAAAATAGTTTTTCATATATATATATATATATATATATATATATATATATATATATATATATATATATATGAAATTAAAATTTAATGCTCCATAGAGTAAAGATTTAATTTTTACATGTAAAAAACTAAAAAATAAATATCGTGGTGTGTGTGTCTATATATTAAAAAATATCTTTCAACAAAAATGATTTTAAAAAAATTATTTTTTCCTAACCGCCAAGTCCAAATGCTACTCCCCTTGGCATTTCAGATTTTAGCTTTTCGGATCAAAATGCCAAGTGAAAAAAGTCATTAGCCAAACAATGGTTTCGGCGGTTTGTTTGGTCAAAAAAGCCAAAGTCAGTCAAAGATGCCAAAAGCTATCCCAAATGTTGTTATCCAAACACGGCCAATGTCTCTTTATCTATCAATAGATTCATTTTGTTCATTTTTTTCCTTCTGATTGGGTCTGATCTGATATGATTGGATCTGATCTGATTTAATTGGATCTGATTTTATCTCATTAGATCTTAGTAAATGAATTTACATTTGATTTATTAAATTAAACTTAAAATTATAACAAAATTTAATAGTTTTAAAATATTACAATTCATACATACATAAAAAAGTAAAATAAGAAAATCAGCTAATCATTGATATATTTAAAATAAGAAAATATTAAACTTCTTTTCAATATCACTAATTTTTGATTTTTTGTGAAAACTAATGATCAGCATTAAAATAACCAAATATTACAAACATAGATGCTTTTTAAAAAAATATTCTATATGCATATTACATAATAACATATTTAATGTTATAAATTAGATATCATATAAAATCGTAAACACTAATATTCCTTTTAGCTCAATCAATTTTGTCATAAACTCACCCTTGTATATATTATATCATCTTAAAGTTTAAAAGTAAGTCGTTTTAAGTATAATACATTAATGGTTTTGAAAACTAAGTTTTGTATAATTATTTTATAAACAAGTATTTTTAAAACAACTCTTGTTAAGTATTAAAAATAGACTTTTTAAGCATTAACATTACTTCCATGCATCATTCCTACAAGCTAAGCAATTATTAAAAATAATGGTTTGTTGTTGAAATATAATAATAATAATAATAATAATAATAATCATAATAATAATATAACAATAATAATAGTTAAAATTATAATATTAATTAAGATTTAGGTGTGTGTAGCTTTAAATAAAGTAATGTGATTTAATCAAATAATAGTAATTATTATTTAATCCTTGAAAAATATAAATATTTTTTATATTTTTTCATGATTTAATATTTTTGGATTTGATGTGGTCTGATCTGATCTGATTGGATCTGGTCTGATCTGATTAGATCTGATCTGATTGGATCTGATCTGACTGATTGAATCTGATCTGATATGATTAAATCTGATCTGATCTGATCTGATTTTAATAAGAATAAGTAATAAGTACTTCGTAAAAAAATAAGTCCTACGGAACGAACCCTAAGCCTTATAATTATACTCCATAATATTATTATTATCGACATCATCATCAACATTATTATTACTTTTATTATTATTACCATTATAATTGTTTTTATCATTATTGTTATTATTATTATTATTATTATGATTATCATTTTTATTGCACTCGTAGTTAATGAATGTGATGTGATTTTTATGGAAGACTGGACTTTTCAGCTTCGACCATTTACAATGAGAAAAATGTAAACGCAAGTACGCAGACTTGTTCAAAAAATAAAAGACTCGTAAAAAAAAAACATTACCCAAACCTAACAATTGTACGATAAACTTCAATCATACCCGGCATACTAGTCACCAAACAAGAAGATGAAATTACATCTTTTTTTAGTTATTTATTCTAATTATTAGTGGAAATAATCTAATCAACTCATCTCAAGTTTTATAGAACATTATTTTGATATAATTTTTAAAGACATATATTTATTTATTTATTTAAATTTTATTACATAATATTTCTGTGACGTGAAAAAAATAAATTTAGTGAAAGATCGTAAACCGAAACATGGTCGACTCGAAAATGTGAAAAAATAAGATTGGCCTTTTGCCAAAATCACTTGTTGAGTCCTATTTTGTTTCTTTGCAGAGTACTTGTGTTTTAAAATTAGTGCTAAATTTAATTTTTTTTATAACTACTTCTATATCAATTTGAATAGTAAAGTTTAAATTTGTATTAAATTTAAAAATACTCCGTATCAAATAATTAGAATAATACACATCGAACAGAATTTGACTCAAAAATTTAGGAGCCCTGTGTGGGTGCACACCCTCCGGGCCGCCCATGATCCGAAAACATACTTTTTTTATGGTTCAAAAGCATACTTTTACTTATCAACACATGGGAAATGTACAACAAAGTATAGCTTGAAGATTTTCCAACATATTATACAATGCAATTAAATTTTTGTGGAAAATTTATGGAAAATAAAGAGTCAGCTCTGCCCGGATGCGCTACAGGGACTCAATGCTAGAGCAGTTGTGCTGTTCATTGTTGTTGTCAGGAATTGAATCCGGATATTATGTGTTTTTGCACCCCTTCTTTGTCACTTGCCAATCTCTTTGTTTCTCTATAGATATATCTACTAGTCTACCTATCCTTTGAATTCCACCAAAACCCTTCATCTTGGATAAAGCTCAGTAATGGAGACTTCATTTATAGACACTGGAACTGAAGTGCTTGTGGACTGCTCCGACGACAGTTTCCCCCCGTGTTTCGTCTCCGATCTACCGCTGTAGAAAAACGCCGGTTGGTGTGGGACCGGCCGCGTGGTGGAGTAACTGTTGAGCATGAGAACAATGCTTGCCATTGTAGGCCTCTCTTCCACCTCTTCTTGAACACACAACAACCCTATGTTCATGCATTGGATCACTTCATTTCTTGAGTATGAATCTCCTAGGGTAGGGTCAAGTATCTCTATAGGTCTCTCATCCCTCCAATATTTCCAAACCTACATAATTGAAGTTTATATATTTATATATATGGTTAACAATATAACACAACAACAACAAACCCAGTAAAATCCCACACAGACAAGTAATATATACTCACATAGCTAAGAAGATCTTGTGCTTCACTCAATTCACTGAAATTCGAACTCCTTTTCCCAGTTATGATCTCCAAAACAAGAACGCCAAAACTATAGACATCCGATTTCACGGAGAACTGCCCGTGCATTGCGTACTCCGGGGACATGTAGCCACTAGCCAACATGCACAAGATATTAGTGTGTGTATACCGAATTATTGGTCATGATATGAAGGGTTAAAGTGTAATTTTGTACTTACTATGTCCCGACAACTCGATTTGTGTTTCCTTGGGTTTGGTCAACTCCAAAGATTTTGGCCATGCCAAAATCTGCTATTTTTGGGTTCATGTTTTCATCTAGTAGTACGTTGCCTGCTTTGAGATCACGGTGTATGATTCTGAGTCGGGAGTCTTCGTGAAGGTATTGCATCCCCCGTGCTATCCCTTCTATAATCCTGTAACGCGTTGGCCAATCCAATAGGCGCCGCTTCTCAGGATCTGAATATGCGTTTGTCACAAGAATGAGACAATTAAATAAACCGGTGCGTGACAAAAATCTAGGCAACTTATTTGATTGTGTGAAGAATGAGGTAAAAGTGGCTACCAAATAAAAAGTAGTCAAGGCTCTTATTGGGAACAAATTCATAGATCAGTATCTTCTCGTCTCCTTCAGAGCAAAACCCAAGCAGCCTCACAAGATTTCTGTGTTGAAGCTGCGCAACTACTTCAACCTCGTTTTTGAATTCTTGAGCCCCTTGGCCTGAGAATCGCGAAAGTCTTTTCACAGCTACGTCTAGTCCTTCGGGAAGCTTGGCCTGTGTATTGGTTAGGGATCAAATTAAAGACATAACAATTGACTAAAACCAACAATTTGACCTCGCCAAAACGAACATTCGTGGGAATCTTCAACTATAAGTTTGAGCTTTTGATTGGATTTGTTCATTTAACCGTTATTACCTTGTATACAGAGCCATATCCACCTTCACCAATTTTACTTTCGGGGGCGAAATCATTTGTAATGGCTTGAATTGTATTAAAATCATATTGCAGTGATTCCACACTTGAAATCCCAGACACATCTACATGAAATTTCAAAAAGTGAAAAAAAAGACAAGTCAAACAAACAAAAGGTAAAACATGGTAAATAATGAACCTGCTTGGTGTGTTGTTGTAGTATATCCTTTCTTGACATTTCTAATTCTCATACAACAACATAAGAGTGCAATGAAGAGTATTATCCCAACCACTGGAATTACAATGGCAATGATCACTTTGGAAGATGAACTTTTCTTCTTTCCTGCACCCACACCAAACATACACTTCACTTAAAACTGTCCATTTATGAGCTGAAAGGACAGATAATGGTAGAGTTTGTTAGTTTGTGGTAATACATTTCATCCTGTCTCTATAAGGCCATCTGTTATGGCGGGCTTGATGGGACTTGATGGGGTGTAAAGATATATGATTATAGTGATAAAAAAATGTGTGTTATGGTGAATGTGATGGAAAATAATGAGATATAAATAGGTGTTAACTTTTGATTGGTTAAAATATTAAAAATAAAATAAAGGGGGAAGGAAGCGGGCAAAACCCGTGATGTGGCAAAACCCGGCGCCGTGCCTCCCTCACGCCTGATAACACATACCCTACATCAACTTCACACTCTGACTTTATGAAATTTTAAAAACAATCTTGAAAATAAGAAATTTTGGTGAAAAGTCATTAAAATGGTTGAAATGTATTTAGAAGGAAGAAATAAATTGTCCAAGTCTTTATTTTTTTAAAAGGAAAATAGAGAAGTGTAAAGTTAATTTTTAAACACCCTCAAGTATAATTTATGCCACTAAGCAATGTCATGGATTTCCAAACACAATGGCAAGTAGTCAATTAATAAAATAAAATCAATCATAAAGTAGCAAGTGAGTAGAGTGACATGTCTAAAATAACAAGTCATGGTTTTTGTCATTATATTGTTGGGAAACGGTGTCCCTACGTTCGAGTAGGACCATAAGAATAAGTCCTGCGTACACATAGTTCCCCATACCCATATCACGTGGGCTCCAACTAGGTTGTTGACTTGTTGTTGTTATGTAATTGTTAGAACTACTCCGTATTTTAGTTATCTATTTCACATAAAAACACATATGAGTGTAGTATGATTAAAAAGGGTGTTTTTCCTTGAATATAATAATACTTGTCCGGATTTAATCTTTTTGTTTCTCTTTTTCCTTGTCCGAATTTATTTTTCTCACTTCTCATATGTATGTATGTTTGGACAAAAACCCCTTCTCTTTTTTTCCCATACGGATTTAATTTTTTTTCATGTTTAAACATTTTTTAGTAAAGGTATTTTGGACAATTCTACCCATAATCAACCTCATTTAAACATTTTTTAAAATAAGAAAAAAGTCAAAACTTGAAGATTAGAGTAATAAAATTTAAAATGGAGCCCAAATCACTATAGTCAAACAGTTGAAAAGTCCTAAACCGACATTACCTGCCTAAAAAAAATGAAGGTTAGATTTATTTTTGTCAAACTCACATTCTTTAAATACATATAATAAAAAAAGATATAAATAATTGTAATGTAAATTTTGATTACAATATTCCCGCTTTTTATAGTCTCAAAATAGATTATAATATCTACTTTGGTAACATTTGAACACCTTAAAGATAAAAATACCCTCACTTTTTATGCCTCCACCCCATGTGTGGAAAACGTAGATACGAGGCTAGTCATTGATGAGAGTTATTTTGAGAAAAGATTTATTTGATTTGATATAATATTAAAGTATGTGAAAAGGTAATATTGTACTCCGTAATTGAAATCATTTTAGGATTTAGTTTCGATACCCGTATATCAAATTTTTGACAAATTCTTCTATGACCTTTAGATATATTCTCATTTTATAAAGTTTTACATATAAAATGATTTTATGTAATCCACCATAGTGTGTGACTATAAATAATACTCCCTCCGTCCCAAAAAGAATGGGACAGTTTGACTTTTTGGAAAATTAAGGGAGAGATATTTTGGTATTGACTTTCCAAAAATACCCTTGATGTGATAGGTAAAAGTAGGATGGGATGGGTAGATTATTAGGAAAAAGGTATGATGTGATAGGTAGGGTATGAAAAAGTAAGGGGTAAAAGTGGTTTTTTAATAGAAATGTAACGAACTTTACGGGACGCAGTTTTTTCTAAACGTAACAAACTTTTTGGAACGGAGGGAGTATGTTCGAAACTCTAAAATTTCATTATGAATTTAAAACTATGTATTTGGGAATTTATCAAAATAATACTAAAACATAGTGACTTTCCCAATATAGTATCATATTCCGTATGTTTTTTTTTCTATTGTAGTTTCACTAATCATTGTGCAGTGGTTATTGCTCAAGTAAATGTTCATCGTCACTAGAATTGTTCAAACTAAATGTTATCATTATTAGACATTATTCTAATCACTAGATATTATTCAAGTACTATTTAAAGAATGATAAATTTTAAATACCTATATTGAAAAATGACATATGTTTTAGCATTATTTATTGCAAATTTTACTATATTTAATTTGTAATAAAAATATATCAGAGTTAAATTGAATCACTTCATGAGAGATGGAGTAGCTAGTTTAATAGTCAAGAGCCTTACTTTCAAAGGTGGTAGAAAGGGGGGGCGGTGGAATAGACGGAGAAGGGCGGCGAGGAGCAGGAGACGGCGGTGGTGTAGAGGCCGGCCGCTTGTTACTGTAGAAAGGTTCTACCTCATACCTAATATTGCAGCTTGGGTAGATGGTTCTAGCACCCTTTGCCGAGTAACAACACACCGGCAGCCGGCCAATTGCGCTCGACAGGCAGCTCCGGCAATCCAATTCCGATAGATCCGGCGTGCACTGCCCCAAAGTGTAGATCTTCTCAAACGCGGAGAAATTCGCCTCCAGAGTCGCGAATTTCCGGCCGGATCCGTCCCCCGCCGCCGCCGCAACCGCCACCGCGTTCAGCGTGTTCCCGACCGAATCCATGAACCTCGCCGGCTGCGAATCGTTCTGAGTATTGTACAGATTCAGCGTGTAGGACGTGTCGGCCCTTCCGAACATCGACGCCGCGTCCGAATAACGCAACATACAGTTGTCGTACCAGATGACGGCGCCCGTTTGGACGGGGCACGCCTTCAGAATTTGTTCGCCGGCGTCGCGCACGCACGTGCGGCAGTCGGAGGCGGATACGTCGCCGCGGCACATGAACAGGCCGTACGCGGCGGTGGCTCCGCCGCCGGCGGTGGAGTTGTAGAATCCGGTTGGACGGGTGGCGTTGGAGGCCAGAGCGGAGAGGAGGGAGTTGAGGTTGGATCGGTAAGTGCTGTTTGGGGCGTAAATTGTGTTGTTGGGACAGTAATTTCCGAGAGGCTGGGAAGAAACCCCGGCAAACATGGCGGCGATGAAGAACAAACAGAACAGGCAGGGAGGAGGAGGATACATGATTCTGTCTGATTATTTATTTATTTATTTATTTTGAAGAAGAAGAAGATGGAACACAATTTATGATGGGCGCATAAAACTGATTTGACGAGTTGAGCAGAGAGAAATGAAAATGGGAATGGGAAGAAAATGGATTACTCCCCTTGCTTGGACTCAGTCACTCCCTTTGATATTTCTTAGTACGGTAACTTGCCACTGAGTCGACTGATTGAATGACTCGGTTCAGATCGGTTCGATGATCACATAACATAAAAGTTCATCTCATTACATTGTAAAGCTTATCAATCGTCAATGCAAAATTCACTTGAACTTAAAGCGAATCTCATCACTTTAAACACAAAAATTCCTCTTCTTTAAACATTAAAAAATTAAAAAATTTAATTAAAAGTGAAATACACTAGTCAACCACTTGTCAGTTGTCACTCACTCGTGCGCGCCCAAGAAAAACTTCCCACGGGGTCACCCATCCTAAAATTGCTCCAGGTCAAGCACGCTTAACCTTGGAGTTTCTAGGTGATGAGCTCTCGAAAAGAAGATGCACCTTGTTGATATGAGTAGTACTATCAATCCTTTTTTGAGCTCTTCCCATTCCCATCTTGATACGGGGTATTACAGTTTGTCTATAGCTTTTTGGTAGGAATCGATAAACCATTCCACTTTTTTGTTCATGTCTCGAAACTTTGAACTAACGAAGTGGAATATTACCTCCGTTCCAGAGTATTTGTCTACTTTCATTTTTACACATCATCCAATACACTTCTTTAATCCATTTTATCTTGTAATTTGTATATTAAAAAATTATAGAAATTATATATTAATAATCTATATGTTAAGACAAATCAAACAAGATCACACATGACTATATTTAGACTTACACATTGAGAAAATTTGATGAGTCAAAATGCTTAGATAAACAGTTCCAAAAATCAAAAGTCATCTCTCGTTTGTGTGTTGCCTATATTTTTTGAAAGTCACATTTTTAAATGAAATTCAAAAAAAGAATTAAAAAAGGGTATATTAAAAAAATACCTTTTAAGGGGTCTTCGAAAATGATTAACCAAACTCTCGCCAATGCAACCTCTTCTTGAGGCGTCCACAGTTGTTAGTGCTTCTTTTTCTTAGGTTGGTTGCCTCTTTGTTTCCCTTTTCCGCGGTTTGACCCCTCTGGTTGTGTTTCATGGACAACGTCATTCAGGGGTGGAGGGGTGTGTTCCCCTTTAGGACCGCTCAATATGCTCCCACACCGCACAACCTAATAAAAATGTTTGTGGTACACCAAAAGTATATCGCAAGTACTCCCATAGACCCATACCACATACTTCTCAATGTAAAAAGAATAGAAATAAATTTTTTTACATTATATCTCTAGAGTGAGACCCCATGTTCAAATTTTTTATGATACGTATGATGATTAGCATACTAGTTAATTAGCATTTACTCCCTCCGTTCCACTCTCTTTGTTCACTTACCTTTTGACACACCATTCAATGCACTTCTTTAATCTATTTTATCTTGTAATTTGTATATTAAAAATTTATAGAAATTATATATTAATAATCTATATGTTAAGACAAATCAAACAAGATCACACATGACTATATTTAGGCTTACACATTGAGAGAATTTGATGAGTCAAAGTACTTAGATGAACAGTTCCAAAAATCAAAAGTGGACAAAGAGAGTGGGACGGAGGTAGTATTATTTAATAAGCTATAGTTAGTAGGGTTTATAGTTTTAGTATGGGCCCGAGCTCATTAGGTCTATGGGTGTGACTCTCATCTCTATATATTGTAATCTGTTATTTTTTCAATAAAAAAATAAAATTTACATATCAAAAAACTACATGAAAAATTTTTCGAAATAAGAGGTGTCAACAATATTTTATTTTATCAAATACCCAATGAAAACTGATGGTGTAAATATAGATGGGTGGGTTGACCGGGTTTGACCTGGACACACTCGACCCGTAATATAACACACACAACAAAAACACAAAGTATGACCTAGACTGAGTAAATCTCCTCAGTCTGAATTATATTTCTTACTCTGTCTCAAGAGTGTACTTTTTAGTGAGATAAAACTTAGATCCCCTCCTCTATCCATAATCATCATATTTATAGAGGGGGATTTGTGACCTTGCCCTGTTCATCTATGGACAAAATAGGAAACTCGAAGGAAAGTCAGTGTACATAATGTAATCACTATTCAATCAGTGATTTTAGTAGCTACAAGCCAAGACACTATTCAATCAAAGACTATAAGATGGATATTCTCAATCCAATCAACCCTGCAAGATGACAAACATCTCTTTCATTGTATGCCTCGTGATGGATGAGCGGCGGGGTGGTCCCCCAATCTTTGACGTGGTTCGCCATGCTTAAGAGACTGACCAATGTTAGCCAAGTAGAGTGATATGACTGATCGCCTTTTCTGAAAGGTTGCCCGGTCATTTCTTGAGCGCAACCCGTCTCTTTGGTCTTCCGGAATATCCTTTGCAACATTAGGTGACATTTTGGCTATCGCCCAAAATGTGACCGGTCACTTTTTGAGGAAAGTGACCAGTCAATTTTCGACTCGTTTCAATCGAAGAGTTTGCCTCATTTTGTAATCATGGAAAGTGACCGGTCAACTTTTGACCTGTCCTTTTCGGTGATTCGGACAGGGTATAAGGATATACCCATCAAAACTATAGAAATAAACAAGAGCTCGTGCTGGTGCGTGAGTATTGAAAACAATCCAAAAAAGCAACCGTCGGCACTGTGTAATTATCTTCCAAAGGCAATTGCCGCCGCCGCCTTATTCAAACAATCGACCAAATTACAGTCTGCTTCCCCGCCACCAGACTTCTGCCGTTGTCCAAGACCAGGGGGGTCATATGAAAAATTGTGTTGCTGCATTTTTTTTTCGGGCCACAAAAATTCTAAATGTTATGTTTAGCTCATGGGCTTCAATTTTGAGGGGTATTTGTGGCGGCCCACTTGATTGTCCAAATTGCTTAATACTCCATATTCCGTAAGTGAATTTATTTAGTTCCTTCTACTTATTTTGGTGCGTACGTGATACATTAATCTTCCCGCCACGCAGATTTAGGTAAGGTGAAAATGTATTTGACTTTCCCAAATTACCCCTCTCTCATCCCCCACTCAACCAGCCTCCCTGCCACCAAACACCTCTCTCGACCGGCCACCCTACCTAAATTCCAGTTTGTCCTTCTTCAGCTCATCACCGGCAGCACCAGAAATCAATGGTCAGTACCTCGAGTTAGTCTTCTTCCTATACGAATTGAACAGCAGTGGCCGGCAACCATCTATCTCGGTGGACAGAATCTATGCAATTTTCAGATCTAACGAAAACAAGACTTACTCCTTCAGATCTGATGAAGAAGAAGACCCGATGACCAAAAGATTGAATGAAAAAGAATTTTGAAATCATCATATCCATCCATGTGGATATCACCGCAAATAAGAAAAGAAGAAAGAAAGGAAGATGGTGATAGGTTTAGTGGCTGGACAAAATTGGTATGAGTGGGAAGAAGAAAAAGTGTTAGTACTGTAGTAATAAAGAAGAAGATGGAGCGGCTGGCTGGACACGATCGGAGGGGAGAGGAAGAGGAAAAGAAAGAAGATAAAAAGAGAAGAAAAGAAAAAGAATTGGGGGGTGGCAGGGGATTACCGGAAAGAGAGAAGGAAGAAAGAAGTAAAGAAGAAAGAGAGAGTAGGAAGAAAGAAGTAAAAAAGATACGGAAGATATGGAGGAGATGTATAAGGGTAAATAAGTCTTTTTAATGCAAAAATATTACCAAATAAGGAAATGGGAAGTTTATTTGTGGACGGACGAAAAAGGAAAGTGGGAAGTTTATTTATGGACGGAGGGAGTACTTTTTTTTATTGTTCAAAAGCATGGCCCCCCAATCATTCTATAAGGCCCTGTGCAATTTTATAATTTAGGTCCCAAATTTTATGTTAAAACTAGATATTTTGATAAAGCAAAAATACTACTCCCTAGTATTAATTATTTCATTAAACATAATATAATTAATTTCAATTTTTTCAAAAGAGGATGACTCAAATTAATTTTGAAAAATAAGACTAAGGTAAAGTTCCCCATGATAAGTTTACCTGTAAGAAGAATGAAATTTAAAATTAAAAAAGAAGAATAAAAAATGATTCTTTTTTTTACAAGAAATGATTTACTTGTGATTTGAAAATCAATTTACATATCAGAATTTTAAAACTAAAATAGTTGTTATAAACCAAACATTTTTTTAAGAATGAATTGAAGTTCCAAAAAAAGTCAATTCACTTCTTGACAAAAAACTAAAAAAGAAAATTAATAATTCAATTAATTATTTATACAAAATCAATTTTTATAACTGAAAGATCTAATTTTGAAGTAACAAAATGAAAACAGAAAACAATTAGCTCTGAAATAACAAAAAACAATGCAAAAAAGATCAAATCTTTTAACAGGAATGAAATATTAACACATTTAAATGAATTGGCCATATAAGTGATGGGCCCCCTAAATTTGGAGGCCCTATGCAAAAGAACACCATGAACTCCCCATTGGGCGGGCCTGTTCAAAAGCATAATTTCACTTACCAACACATAAGAAATGTACAAGAAAGTATAGCTTGAAAATTTTCCAACATATTATACAATGCAATTACATTTTTGTGGAAAATTTATGGAATATAATGAGTTAAAAATCGAATTCGGATATTATCCGTTTTTGCATCCCTTCTTTGTCGTCTAAGCTGCGACACTTGCCAATCTCTCTGATTCTCTATATACATATCTTCTAGTCTATCTATCCTTTGAATTCTACCAAAATCCTTCATCTTGGATAAAGCTCCGTAATGGAGACTTCATTTATAGACACTGGAACTGAAGTGCTTGCCGACTGCTTTAACGACAGTTTCCCCCCGTCTTTCGTCTCCAATCTACTGCTGTAGAAAAATGCCGGTTGGTGTGGGATCGGCCGTGTCGGGGAGTAACTGTTGAGCATTAGAACAATGCTTGCCATTGTAGGCCTCTCTTCCACCTCTTCTTGAACACACAACAACCCTATGTTCATGCATCGGATTACTTCATTTCTTGAGTATGAATCTCCTAGGGTAGGGTCAAGTATCTCCATAGGCCTCTCATCCCTCCAATATTTCCAAACCTACAAAATTAAATATATATGGGAGCGTAAAAAATGACACTAGTTATTTAAACACCAGTTGCTTAAACCAGTTTATTTGGGGTACCTACGGTGCTCTGTTTGTAAAAACGACGATTCCTACCCCCTAACCCTCCCCATAAACCCCCCACCCCAACCCCACCCTTACTGTGTGTGTGTGTGTGTGTATATATGTATGTATGTATGTATGTATCTGTGTGTGTGTGTGTGTGTATATATATATATATATATATATGTATGTATGTATGTATATGTATACATATGTATATATACATGTGTGTGTGTGTGTGTGTATATATATATATATATATATATAGGGATTGACTCTAGTGAGATGACACCTTATGGTGAAATGACATGCTTCGGTGAGATGACGCAAAGCTCACCACACTACACTACAAAGCTCACCAATGGACAATGCAAAGCTCACCTAAAAATAAAGTAAAGCTCGCCACTTTGAACACCAAAATTCACTTTTTTTTTTAATTTTGAAAATTAAAAATTAATAAAAAATAAAATAGCAACATCAGACAACAACCGGTCAGCGACGGCCGCAGGTGGCGAAGCAGCGGCGGTTGCCGGCAACCGGCGGTGGATTTCGGCGACCGGCGACAGAGTGGCGGCGGATTCCAGCGACCGGCGGTGGCAAGCGGAAAATTCCGGCGACCGGCGGCGGCAAATTCCGGTGACCGGCGGTGGCAGGCGGTTGTCAAAGGTCTCAGTCAACGGTCAATGTCTAGTCAGCACCCCTTTCCTTGATTTTTTTTCTCAAAAAAATTCAAAGTATTGAAAAAATATGGTGAGCTTTGTCTTACGGTTTGGTGAGATTTGTAGTGTTTCTTGGTGAGCTTTGCGTTATCTGCCCGTAGCATTTCATCTCACCGTAATGTGTCATTTCACCTGAGTCAATCCCATATATATACGGGATTGACTCAAGTGAGATGACACTTTACAGTGAGATGACGTGCTACGCTCAGATGACGCAAAGCTCACCGCTGCCCACTACAAAGCTCACCAAGCACAACTACAAGCTTAAAAGAAGGGGTGCTGACTAGATTTTGACCGTTGACAAAGACCTTTAGTTGACCGGTGTTGCTCTTTTATTTTTTATTAATTTTTAGTTTTCAAAATTAAAAAAGAAGTAAGTTTTGGTGTTCAAAGTGGTGAGCTTTACTTTATTTCTAGTTGAGTTTGCATGGTCCATTGATGAGCTTTATAGTGCGCAGTGATGAGATATGCGTCATCTCACCGAAACATGTCATCTCACTGAGGTCAATCCGTATATGTATGTATGTATACACACACACACACACACACACACACACACACATATATATATATATGGCCGATTCCTGTGAGAATGCACCTTGTGAAAAGAAATGAGAATAAAATCTAGCCGTTGGATCTGATGCATTGTGCGGCTCAGATTGCATCTTGCGCTCAGATTTTGATATAGTGTATTTTCAAAGGATTTTGGTGCATTTCGACGTGATGCATTTTCAAACCATTTTGGTGCATCCAATTTTGATGCAATCCTGACCCTTGGATCTCACAATCTAAACCACCAGATTCATTCTCATTTCTTTCCTAAGATCATATTCTCACCAGAACCTATATATATATATATATATATATATATATATGTATATGTATGTATGTATGTATGTTTAAAAATATAACACTACGACAACAAACCTAGTAAAATTCCACTGACAACTAATATATACTCACATAGCTAAGAAGATCTTGTGCTTCACTCAATTCACTGAATTTGGATCTCCTTTTCCCAGTTATGATCTCCAAAACTAGAACGCCAAAACTATAGACATCCGATTTCACGGAGATCTGCCCGTGCATTACGTACTCCGGGGACATGTAGCCACTAGCCAACATACACAAGATATTAGTGTGTGTGTGTGTGTGTACCGAATTATAGGTCATGATATCAAGGGTTAAACTGTAATTTCATACTTACTATGTCCCGACAACTCGATTTGTGTTTCCTTGGGTTTGGTCAACTCCAAAGATTTTGGCCATGCCAAAATCTGCTATTTTTGGGTTCATGTTTTCATCAAGTAGTACGTTGCCTGCTTTGAGATCACGGTGTATGATTTTGAGTCGGGAGTCTTCGTGAAGGTATTGCAGTCCCCGTGCTATCCCTTCTATAATCCTGTAACGCGTTGGCCAATCCAATAGGCGCCGCTTCTCAGGATCTGAGTACGTGTTTGTCACAAGAATGAGACAATTAAATAAACCGGTGCGTGACAAAAATTTAGGCAACTTATTTGATTATGTGAAGAATGAGGTAAAAGTGGTTACCAAATAAAAAGTAGTCAAGGCTCTTGTTGGGAACAAATTCATAGATTAGTATCTTCTCTTCTCCTTCAGAGCAAAACCCAAGCAGCCTCACAAGATTTCTGTGTTGAAGTTGCGCAACTACTTCGACCTCGTTTTTGAATTCTTGAGCGCCTTGGCCCGAGAATCTCGAAAGTCTTTTCACAGCTACGTCTAGTCCTTCGGGAAGCTGGGCCTGTGTATTGGTTACGGAGCAAAAGGCATAATAATTGACTAAAACCAACAATTTATCCTCGCCAAAACAAACATTCATGGGAATCTTTAACGGTAAGTTTGAGCTTTTGATTGAATTACTTCATTTAACTGTTATTACCTTGTATACTGAGCCATATCCACCTTCACCAATTTTACTTTCGGGGGCGAAATCATTTGTAATGGCTTGAATGGTATTAAAATCATATGATTCCACACTTGAAATCCCAGACACATCTACAAGAAATTTCAAAAAGTGAAAAAAGATGGCAAGTCAAACAAACAAAAGGTAAAACATGGTAAACAATGAACCTGTTTGGTGTGCTGCAGTTGTATATCCTTTCTTGACATTTCTAATTCTCATACAACAACATAAGAGTGCAATGAAGAGTATTATCCCAAGCACCGGAAGTACAATGGCAATGATCACTTTGGAAGATGAACTTTTCTTCTTTCCTGCATCCACACCTAACACACACTTCACTTAAAACTGTCCATTTATGAGCTGAAAGGACAAATAATGGTAGAGTTTGTTAGTTTGTGGTAATAAGAACAGAGTTTTTACTTCGTCCCAAAGTAATTTTATGTTTGACATATGTTGTATCACTCTTGAGTGTAACATAGGTTCCAAAAGTACTTTTTCGCAAAGTTTGGATTAAATGTTTTTGGACTTCGGCATTATGACTTTCGCTTTTCAAGAATCTATCGCAATGCCAAACACCTTCTTCATCCGTCTCTAAATCAACTTGACACTTTGACTTTATGAATTTTTTTTAAAAAAAATCTTGAAAATAAAAATAATTGACCAAAAGTGAAAAATATGTTTGAAATTTATTTGAAAGAAAGAAATATAATGGTCAAGACTCAAGAGCCTTACTTTCAAAGGTGGTAGAAAGGGGGGGCGGTGGAATAGACGGAGCAGGGCGGAGAGGAGCAGGAGACGGCGGTGGTGTAGAGGCCCGCCGCTTGTTATTGTAGAAAGGGTACACCTCATACCTGACATTGCAGCTCGGGTAGACAGTTCTGGCACCCTTTGCCGAGTAACAACACCCCGGCAGCTGGCCGATTCCGCGCGTCAGGCAGCTCCGGCAATCCAATTCCGATAGATCCGGCGTGCACTGCCCCAGAGCGTAGATCTTCTCAAAGGCGGAGAAATTCGCCTCCAGAGTCGCGAATTTCCGGCCGGATCCGTCCCCCGCCGCCGCCGCAACCGCCACCGCGTTCAGCGTGTTCCCGACCGAATCCATGAACCTCGCCGGCTGCGAATCGTTCTGCGAATTGCGGATGATCAGCCCGAACGACGCGTCGGATCTTCCGAACATCGACGCGTTGGAGTAACGCAACATACAATTGGAGTACCAGATGACGGAGTCCGTTTGGACGGGGCACGCCTTCAGTATCTGTTCGCCGGCGTCGATCACGCACGCCCGGCAGTCGGAGGCGGAGACGTCGCCGCGGCACATGAACATGCCGTAGGCGGCGGAGACTCCGCCGCCAAAGGTGGAGTTGTAGAATCCGTTTGGACGGGTGGCGTTGGAGGCGAGAGCGGAGAGGAGGGAGTTGAGGTTGGACCGGTAAGTGCTGTTTGGAGTGTAAATAGTGCTGTTTGGACAGTAATTTCCGAGAGGTTTGGAAGCAGCTCCGGCAAACATGGCGGCGAGGAAGAACAAACAGAACACGCTTGGAAGGTACATAATTCTATATGATTCTTTCCCCCCTTTTTTGGTTAAAGATGGGTAAATTCCATCAATTTCAGAAGAAGGAACATGGGGGGCATGAACTTATTTCAGTGATTTGACGAGTTGAGCAAGGAAGAAATGGACGGGGAAGAAGAAGATTGTTCCCATTGACTGAGTCACACTCGCGTCATTAAAACTGAGTAGAGTTGTACTAGCTTTCAGGCGAATATTCAAAGTCTTGATTCAGACCCTTTTTATGTTTTAGTCATGTGTAAATTTCATAAAAATATAATCTTGTTGGAATTTTGAAAATTCAGGCAGTGAGTGTACATGTGGCCACCCACTTGGCTTCCTAGTGTACATGCAACTAGGGGTGTAAACGAACCGAATCGAAGCGAATACCTATATATTTGAATTTGTATTTGTTTAATTTTTTCGAATCCAAATATGAGACGAATTCAAAATAAGATTTGAATAAGTATTTGATTAATATTCGAGTAGTTATCGAATCATAAACGAATATTTGAATAATCATAATATGTACAGAGTAATTTGTATGATGGACCAACATCTATTTGTAATTTAACTTACGATACTCTTTATACTATATTATATTTCGTATATAAAAACATTAAAACATTTGCATCTTACACAAATTATATTTTATAAAATATAACTATTAAAAATCATATGCTTTAGATTTTTGTGTTACGTTAATTTATTGAATTCTTAGTATTTTATATAAAATTTATACTATATTACTTTGTTTGACTTTTGATGTTGAAAACATGGTCTGTGTATATATACATATATTCGAATATTCGAATATCATCCGAATCGAATATATCCATATTTGTATTTGTATTTGATTAATATTCGAATCAAAAATAATATTTGAATTTGAATTTGTATTTGAATAACGCGAATTCGAATCATCATATTCGAATACGAATCGCGAATCGAATTTAAAATATTTGATTTGTTTACATCCCTACATGCAATATTACATTTCAAAGAAATTCAGTTTCAATTAAATATTAGATTTGAGGTTTTCCTGGTAGTTGTGGAAGAAACATGTAGGACTGGTCATGTTTTGATATCATTTTCATTGCCAAGTTTTCATTGGAGTAGGATATGTCTGGTAACCTGGATTGTCCTACATTCATTCTACCCAAGGTTCCTTAAAGATCTGCTGAGGGGTGGTGAAATTAATAAGAGAAGTGTGGAATTGCTCAGTGAGATGTTGGAGGAACAAAGTTGAATAAGGTAGTGCAATCATCAATGTTCATGAAGCAAGTTTAAGGGCCTTTCCTCTTCAGAAAACAACACAATACTGGGCAGTGTTAAATTAACTTCATCTTTAATTGCCTGTTGTTTGAAGATAATAATAATATAACTAAAATGGTAAAAGATAAAAAATTATGATTGATATGAGGAAAGAATCAACCAGCAAAGCTTTGAGACATATGAAGCAGTGGTGGATATATATACCTCTTGATTTCTTCCCACTAACCTAATGAAATGCCATTTACATCTAAAACATTACACATACACGCACAGTTTTTTTAAGGATATAGCAAAAAATGGAATCATTAACATTCAGGCCCCGTTTCCATGTACCTTAAGTTTGGTACCTTAACCTTAACTCCTGAAGTTAAGGTTAAGACCACAAACCATCGTGTTTTTAATACACCTAAACCTTAACTATCACATTTTTTATGTAACCTTAACCGTCTTAAGTTAAGATACCTTAACTTAGAGTACCTTAAAGTTAAGGTTAAGTTAAGGTTAAGGCAGTTAAGGTTATACCAGATCCGGTTCTATGTTCTCGCCTACCATTCTCGTCCCTATGGAAATATTTGGATAACAAATTTTTCCTTATTAAACACCAATAATAGATAAACACACACACACACATGTAGTTATGTACACCCACACGTCACCATAATATTATCAAGTGGAAATTGGTCATTATCTTGGACATAGTTCAGATATTGAAACTTCATTGAATGTGAGAGATTGGCAAGCCTCTATTGGCTCTATATGTATGTCCTCATTCACACTTCGATAAAATGCAGGTTCACAAGGTACTGGCCAATTGTTACTCGAATAACTAGTGAACATCAACATAATCTCTTGTATCGTAAGTCTTTGGTCAGCATTTTCTTGAACACATACCAAACCAATGTGTATACATTGGATGACTTCTTCCACTATATATAATCCTTTAAGATTTGGATCTATGATCTCTAGAGGTCTTCCATCTAACCATTGCTCCCAGACCTATAATAATTGGCACCATGACTTCAATGTTCATATGTAATTGACACAACACATTTATAGTTGAGATGACACGATCAAAAAGATATATAGTATTACAAATGGAACAGTGTGTGCTATGAGATAGTGAAATGTGTTTATTTATTTAAAAAAATTATACTCACATAGCTCAGAAGGTCTCGTGCTCCATTTGATTGGCGGAAACTATTATTTTTCCTTCCTGAAATAATCTCTAAGATAAGAACACCGAAGCTGAACATGTCTGACTTCACAGAAAACTCTCCATGCATTGCGTACTCAGGGGACATGTAACCACTAAAAGCAATATATTCACATAATCACATTTAAGTGCTCCGTAATAACATATATATATACTTTTGAGGTATTTTAGAAACAATTCCAAAAGATTATAAAGCAATAAACAATGCAAAAAAATAATAGATTTTAGGCGGATAACTTACTATGTTCCAACAATTCTGTTAGTACTTTCAATTGTTTGATCAAATGCGAAAATTCTTGCCATGCCAAAATCTGCTATTTTTGGACTCATATTTGCATCCAATAATATGTTGCTTGCTTTGAGATCACGGTGTATAATTCTAAGACGAGAATCTTCGTGAAGGTAGAGTAGTCCACGTCCTATTCCTTCCATAATCTTGTACCGTGTTGACCAATCCAAAAGATATTGACTCTCTTGACCTGGACACATTTGAAAAGAGATAGAAACACACAAATGACACAAATATATATATATGTAATATGATGTGTTGGTCAATGACAATAAGTGTCAAGTAAAAAGAAAACTGAAATGGTAAAAGCCAAGTAGATAAGCTAGACTTGGAGCTAACCAAATAAAAAGTAATCAAGGCTTTTGTTAGGCACAAATTCATAGACGAGTATCTTTTCTTCAACTTCAGAGCAATACCCCAACAATCTAACTAAATTTCTATGTTGGAGCTTGGCAACTACTTCAACCTCATTTGTGAACTCTCGAACACCTTGTCCCGAGCTTCTTGAAAGCCTTTTTATAGCTACGTCTTGGCCATTAGGAAGTTTTCCCTAATGAATGAAAAATAAAGATTGATGAGCATATATATGATGAAACCGTACCTTAGATGCAGCCAAGAATCAATACACCTTCTCATACACTACATTTGTTCGAGAAAAACTTTTCTATCTTCGCTTTTTCGTCAAACAGTGATATTCTTTGATCATTAATTGTGAAAAGAATGTATATTTAAACATAATGTAAATTCAATATATTTAGCTTTTCATCTTGATATATACATTTTCATATATCAAATTTTCTACCAGTATAAGATTTCATTTATTTAAATTATGATTAATTTGATATATTTTAATCAAAGAGTCTCAAAATTTGATAAAAAAGTCAAAAGAAAAAAAATCTGGAAAGGAAGAAATAGTGCCATTAGCATTCACATAATATCATGATAATTTAATCACTTTTTAGAAGTACATAAGGTACATTATGGAAATACTCTTTAACGAATACGACTACAAGCACAAATTAATTTTTTTGAAAAAGTACCACCAATAATTTATTAAGATTTCAATCTCACAATTAACTAGAACTAAAACCGGCCGGTGATTAAAACTCTTTTGATAATTATCATTGGTCAAGGTTTAAATTTTACCGTCTTCAATAAATTATAATGATCACACACATATATGATGGAAACATCTTTTTGGGGCGTCGACCCGAACTCGGTACAGGGTCGGCACTGCATTGTACCAAACAACAAAATTTAGAAAATAAATAAAACGGAGAGAGAGTATTACGTAGAAATCAAAATTGGGAGAAAACCACGAGCCCTATTAGGCGGTGTCATGCTAAGGGGAGGAACTTTTATTAATCTTGGAGAAGTTTACATCTATATTTTTGTAGAAATTTAGAACAATTAATGGAGATCTTAAACTTCAAATGAGAAGAAGAAGGAAGGATCGTTGTAGTGGGAGCTCTATTGAGTATGTAGAATTGGTCTCCTGATTCTTCTCTCCGTAGCTTCCCTTAAATAATGGGAAGGGGTGAAACATATCCATGTGTGTGGGCCCTCTTTTTGTAGCTTTGATGGAAGATATATAAATATATCAAGTCCCACCAATATCATGTACGGAGTATATGTTTTAAGGCCCCAATAAATATTTATACATCTCATCAAATTATATTCTTCGTCTTCATATCTATGGCTCCATCTTGGATAATTTACCTGATTTGTATCTTGGATCGGACTGGATTAGACTTATTTGTATTGTTCAAATAATATTGGATTAGGTAAAATCCCTAATCCATCACATGCCTCCTAGTTTTGAGTCTGTCTCGGAGAACGAGACAGATTTAGAAACTATATATAAGACTTGGTGGGTTGCCTCATGGGATAGAATTTTTCTCGGTGCCTCAGGAAGAGGGCTTTCTTTTTTGGAGGGTCTCGTCACCTTGTGGGTGAGGATATAACCTGATGCTTCTTAGAAGAAGACTTTTCTCTAGGACTTTGTGCCTCTTGGAAGTGGACTTTCTTGGGACATGGTACCTTTTGGAAGAGGACTTTTCTTGGGAACTTCGTGCCTTTTGGATAAGACTTTTCTTTCTTTTTAATGCCTCAGGAAGAGAACTTTCTCAGAACTTTGTGCCTCTTAGAAGAGAACTTTCTCGGGACTTAGTACCTCTTGAAAGATGACTTTTTTTTTGTGCCTCGAGACTTTCTCGGAAACTTTTTGCCTCTCGGAAGAGGTCTTTTCTTAGAGCTTTGCGCGTCTTGAAAGAGGACTTTCTCGGGACTTTGTGCCTCTTGGAAGAGGACTTTTCTCAGGGATTGGTGCCTCTTGGAAGAGTAATTTCTCGAGACTTTGTGCCTCTTAGAAGAGGACTTTCTCGGAAATTTGTTGCCTCTTGAAAAAGGGTTTTTCTCGGAGATTTATTGCCTCTTTGAAGAGGACTTTTTGCCTCTTGGGGAGATTGTGTTCAAACACTGTGTATCTGATCAATTACACATCCTCGTCTTTGTAGGGGGGTTACACCATACAAACGATCTATGGAAAGCAGCCTTCATTGACTCATATTCGTGTTTTTAGATACAGACGTTATGCTCATAACTTGAAGAAAAATGGTGACAAATTTGCACCAAGAAGCAACCCTGGGATATTTATTAGTTACTCGCTAGGAAAGAAAGGATGGCGCATTTACTACTTATCCTTTGTTGACTCCTGCAGGAAAATCCTCCAATGAACGTATTTTGAATGACACGGGCTTAAACAGTTACCACGAAGAAGAGGAGGAGCTACGGACAGTCCAGAGGAGCTACGGACGGTCTAGAGGAGCCTTTAAACCGTCCTATAGATGACGGTCGAACATGTCCGAGATAGAATGAAGACGCTCCACAAGGGTCTCAAACGGTTGATCAAGACACAAAAGACGATCAACCGTCAATGAGGTAAAGTGAAGAAGAATATGTAGAGCTACATACGGTCGACGCCATGGATTATTCCATATATGTCAATCGACCGTCAACATCACATTTGACGAAGTTTTAGGATGTGGATGACGTGAGAAACACCCGACGTGCGACTCACATATTATGTTACCCACGTTGGTGGCACATTTGTTAGAGAAAATTGCAAGTATCCGCTCTCGTCATATTTTACCTACGAGAGATTCTCCGACAAACACAAGTGTTTTCTCACAGTACTTGATACCTAAGTGGAGCCCTAGAGTTTCAAAAAGGTGTTCCAGTATGAACGATGGAGGAATGCTATGCGGGAGAAGATTGATGCATTAGAATCTAATGACATGTGGTCTCTTGTTCTTCCTCCTTGTCATAAAAAGCCCCTTGGTTGTAAATGCTTGTATAAAATCAAGCATAAATTTGGTGGAAGTGTAGAGAGGTATAAGGCCAAGCTTGTCATACTTGGCAATCATCACGTAGAAGGACTTGACTACAACAAAATGTTTTCCCCAGTGGTCAAGTTAACTACTGTGCAGTGTGCACACACTTTTGGCTATTGCAACCGCTAAAGGGTGAGAGTTGCATCAGATGGATGTTCACAATGTGTTTTTTCATGGAGATCTTCAGGATGAGGTTTATATGAGATTGGCACCATGTTTTTCAAATTCTTCTCATATGTTGTACAATGTTAAGAAGTCATTGTATGGACTGAAGAAGGGAGTATTACATCTCAGATCACTCTTTATTTTCCTTCGTTGGGAAGAAGGGAGTAATACATGTTTTGGCTTATGTTGATGATCTAAACATTGCTGGAGATAATACGGATATAGAAGGATCAATGTGCTAAACTGAGCTTATTGGAACTGTGCTAAATTGAGCACTAGTTCTGGCGGATCCAAAACCTTATCGGTGTCTCGTAGGGCGTCTGGTTTATCTATCTGTTACTCGGTTGGAGCCCTCCTATGTTGGGCACACTTAAGCACAGTTTTTGAAGGAGTCTATAGAAAATCAATGGACTGCTGCTCTAGGTGTTGTTCGGTACTTGAAGAGAAGTCCAGGACAGGGTATCATTCTCTCTGCAGATAATAGTCACTAGCTTACAGGTTGGTGTGATTCGGATTGGGCCGCATGTCCACTGATGAGACGATATTTGACTGGATGGTTTGTTCAACTCGGAGACTCACCCGTCTCATAGAAAATGAAGAAACAAACAAGAGTTACTCAGTTGTCTGTTGAAGCAGAATATCATGCCGCCCTTGCTGCTGATACTTTTGAGTTGAAGTGGTTGAAGAATCGTTTGCGCTGTCTAGGTGTCTTGCACGATTGTCCCATGACCATTCATTGTGACAGCACACCGGCACTTGATATTGTTGTTAATCTACTTTCACAAGCGTACGAAGCATATTGAGATTGATTGTCATTTTGTTCGTGATGAACTTCTTCGTGGAGTGATTTGTACTCATCATGTGCCTACTGCGCATCAGCTTACAGATATTAACACTAATGCATTGGAGAAATCTCGTCTGGAGTTTCTTATTCTCAAGTTGGGTATTTCACTTTTGCATGCTCTAACTTGATTTGGGGGGGGGGGGGTAAAGAAGGAAACAATTGAATATATTTCCATATACTTCCATATATATTATTTTGGTACTTTTCCATTGTATATATTGTATATTGATTTCTTTTTTAGTATATACCGGAGTATTTAATTAGCTACCTACACATTTACTGGCCTATGGAATCTTATATATATACGGCATTTGTTCATAGTGTAATCATCAACTTAACAATACAAGATAATTATTCCCAAATACAATTCTTTGTGTACATACCTACCTTGTAGACAAAACCGTATCCGCCTCGTCCGATTTTATAAGAGAAATCATTAGTAATAGCTTGAATAGTAGCAAAATCATATTGGGAAGATTCACTTGAAATGCCATTTACGTCTACAAAAGAGAATGGGTGAGGAATATTATAAGATTGTAAGACAAGAGAGTAGTGATACCAATAATAAATACTACGGGGTAAATCAAATTTGGATCGGTACATTTTCTAACCTGTTCTTAAACGTATACCATTTGTCTTTCCGACACGTCGCCTCATTCTCACAAGACAGAAGACTGCGGTTGTGAATATAATTCCACTAAGTGGAACTGTAGTTGCAACAATAATCGGTACCTTTGAAGAAGAATTTCTGTTGGTTCCTACCATAGTGGAATTTGAAGAGTAATTTCCTTTGGCTCCTACAAAAGTGGGAAAAAATGACCGCTAAAATTACTTCTCACACTTAGTCCCTATTAATTACTCCGCAGAAATTTACACTAAATAGGATTAAAATATAATGACTTCCCTAATGTAGGACTTAAACTTTTTTATTCCCTAAATAGGACTTAATAATGACTTAGTCGGAGAAATAATGTCCAGTAATGATGTACATTTAGTTGAATAATGACTACTTGATAATGACCAAAGGTCATACATTGAGAAATAAAAACATATGGTCCTATATTGGGAAAGTCATTATGTTTTAGTCCTATTTATGTAAATTTCTCTATTTATATATATATTTTGCTCATGTACAACACTATCATTCAAACACTCCTTGCATTTGGATTGTGTTTCAATTCTTGTACTAGATCTAACTCAGTTCACATGCCAATTATGATTTAGGGAGTGTATTTCAAATTTTCAGTCGTCCAAACTTTAAAAGACTCTCATAAACTATTGTAAAATCAATAACTTATGTTAAGTCCACTTAGATTACTTTTAAATAGATTTTAATATATTTTCTTAGTAGACTTTTATATAATTTTGGTAAATTGTTTATAATCCATGGATTATGTATACGTACATTAGAGATATTGAAATTGCGTGTATCCTCATCCTACCCCCACATTAATATGTTATTGTCACTCTAGGACCAAGTCCTTACAGATTTGTTTTTTGTCACTACCCAAAAGATCAGACATCTTCACTTATTGTAGAAATTGATAAGAAAGAAAATAGTTTGTATATGTTGAATTGGCTTGTGAATACAAAGGTCTAACCATCTTTATATAGGAAGAGAGTAAAGCATATAAGTAAAGTTCTATTTCTACCATATTTCTATTCCTATTAAAATAAGAACTAAACAAACTAGGAAAGATACTAAACTGAATCCTAGTAGGATTCGTTTCCTTCTTCGATCCAGCTTCCTTATTTTATCGCCAACACCCCCCCTCAAGCTGGAGCGTGGGAGTTCAACATGCCCAGCTTGGACTTCAAAAAATTGAACAAAGCTTGAGGAAGCCGCTGCCATTGTTGTCCAAGTGTCATCTAGACACTTCAATTTTTTTTCAACGAAGACGCCAAGCTTTTCAAATCCGCCGAAAAATAAGTCGAGTAAAGGAATGCCATTCTTTTCGAACCTTCACCGTATTCGAACAAACAGGAGGGACGCCATTCTTTTCGAACACCCTGAACACCAACTTTTTTTATTGCCTGCAAAGGAAAGAGTTGTCTGCCTTTCTTGAACAACCCTTCTCGGACAACTTCTTCAAGATTGATGGTTAGGCGCGATTCCTCGACAACAATGGTCTTCGTTGAAGGAGTTCATGATATTCTTGAGTGAGGGAGAACAATCAAAGAAAATCAAAAAATTACAATATCCCGCCGGTAGGCATTGAATTGTGTATGCCCACCGGCAGGGGACGAAGCGTGTTTGAGGTATCAAGAATTCAAAACTTGCTCTGATACCATGTAGAAATTGATAAGAAAGAAAATTGATACCGTAGTAGTTTGTATATGTTGAATTGGCTTGTGAATACAAAGGTCTAACCCTCTTTATATAGGAAGAGAGTAAAGCATATAAGTAAAGTTCTATTCCTATCATATTTCTATTCCTATTAAAATAAGAACTAAACAAACTAGGAAAAATACTAAACTGAATCCCAGTAGGATTCGTTTCCTTCTTCGATCCAGCTTCCTTATTCTATCGCCAACACTTATCATGCAAACACATATTTAAATTAAACAATGTTATACTGACAAATCCAACCCTAATTGTTTCGAGACGGAGGCGTAGAAAAAGAAACTAAATCTTTTTGGGATTCGGGTTGATAGTTTTCCTATTTTGACATAATCCTTATTTTAGAAGTAAAGAACTTGACTGTTAAGGAATCGCAACCACTACTCATGATTTCATGAAGAAATCGTGCAATAAGGTCTATTCAGTATAATGAAGACAATTTCTTCAAGGCGAAAATAAAAAAATTGGTATTCAAGATGTTAAAAAAGAATGATGTTCGTCCTGTTCGTTTGAATTCGGTGAAGGTTTGAAAAGAATGACGTTCCTTTACTCGATTGATTATTCGACGGATTCAAAAACAGTGGTGTCTCCGTCGAAGAAAATGTAGTTGTTGAATTGTTCAGATGACATTTAAACAAAGATAATTTAATTATGTGTTGTCCAGACTTGGCACTCGTAATCCCCGTGCTCCAACGTGAGGGCGAGTGTTACGAGAAGAAGACGTAGAAGAAGAAACTGAATCTTTTTGGGATTTGGTTTAATAGTTTTTCTATTTTGATATGACTCTTTTTTTAGAAAGAAAAGAATGATTAAAAGTTTATTTACTCCGTATTTTCTTTATAACCTTCATATATAAAGAGGGTTGATTCTTTATATTCAACAACACAATTGAATATAGAATTATTCTCGATTATTATTTTTTATTGTAATACGGGACATTAATTTTAAAAGAAATAAGGAGTTAATAAAAAGATTAAGCCATTTGTATCCCAAAATTTGTATCTCATTTTGTAATCCAAAGGGATGTACCGACATGTTGTACTAGTGTGATATTAGTGTGATGAATTACATTGACAAAAAATATGAGTGCAAATTTTTAAAATTGAACGAATATCTTTTGATAGTGTGAGTCGTAAAAATGTAAGTACATTTCTTTGAGTATATTTTTGGTGCATCCCTAACACGGTTGATTAAAAAAACAAATATTTGCATTAAATAGCACTAAAATTTAAGTCATTTCTCTAAATAGAACTTAAATTGTTTTATTTTTTAAATAACACTTAATAATGTCTATAATGTTCAGTGATGACGAATATTTATTTGAATAATGTTTTAATGAAAAAAGAATAATGTGTTAATGTTATTTAAGTGAATTTTTCATTAAAAAAATAAAAAATTGGATTGGAAGTCAATAGTCAAACGCTTAACAGAAGAGTCTTACCTTGAACTAGTATAAGGGACGGAGGCGGCGGCGGTGTTGAGGCGTAGAAAGGGTACACCTCGTACCTAACAATGCAACTCGGAAAGACGCTTCTATCACCTAATGACGAGTAACAACACGCCGTACCTAACATGCTGATTCCCTTAGTCAGGCAGCTCAGGCAATCCGATTTCGAGAGATCCGGCGTGCACTGGCCCAGAGTGTAGATCTTCTCCAACGCCGAGATATTAGCCTCCTGAACCGCGAATTTCCTTCCGGATCCGTCTCCCGCCGCCGCAATATCTGCCATCCGGTACAGCGTGCTTTCCAAGGAAACTGTGAACCTCCTCGGCTGCAAAGAGTTCTGATGAGTGAGATTCAGCTTGAAGGACGTGTCGGCCCTTCCGAACATCGACGCGTTGGAGTAACGCAACATACAATTGTTGTACCAGATGACGGCGTCCGTTTGGACGGGGCACGCCTTCAGGATCTGCTCGCCGGCGTCGATCACGCAGGCCTGGCACTCCGATGAGGAGACGTCGCCGCGGCACATGAACAGGCCGTAGGCGGCGGAGTCTCCGCCGCCGACGGTGGAGTTGTAGAATCCGCTCGGGCGGGTGGCGTTGGAGGCGAGAGCAGAGAGGAGGGAGTTGAGGTTGGATCGGTAAGTGCTGTTTGGGGCGTAAATTGTGTTGTCGGGACAGTAATTTCCGAGAGCTTTACTATTATCGTAGAAAGGGTACACCTCATACCTAACATTGCAGCTCGGGTAGATGGTTCTGGCACCCTTTGCCGAGTAACAACACCCCGGCAGCTGGCCGATTCCGCTCGCCAGGCAGCTCCGGCAGTCCAATTCCGATAGATCCGGCGTGCACTGCCCCAGAGCGTAGATCTTCTCGAACGCAGAGAAATTCGCCTCCAGAGTCGCGAATTTCCGGCCGGATCCGTCTCCCGCCGCCGCCGCGACAGCCACCGCGTTCAGCGTGTTCCCGACCGAATCCATGAACCTCGCCGGCTGCGAATCGTTCTGCGTGTTGCTCATGATCAGCCCGATCGACGCGTCGGACCTTCCGAACATTGACGCGTTGGAGTAACGCAACATACAATTGTCGTACCAGATGACGGCGTCCGTTTGGACGGGGCACGCCTTCAGGATCTGCTCGCCGGCGTCGAGCACGCACCTGCGGCATTCGGAGACGGAGACGTCGCCGCGGCACATGAACAGGCCGTAGGCGGCGGAGACTCCGCCGCCAAAGGTGGAGTTGTGGAATCCGTTTGGACGGGTGGCGTTGGAGGCCAGAGCAGAGAGGAGGGAGTTGAGGTTGGACCGGTAAGTGCTGTTTGGGGCGTAAATAGTGCTGTTTGGACAGTAATTTTCGAGAGGCTGGGAAGCAGCTCCGGCAAACATGGCGGCGAGGAAGAACAAACACAACACGCTTGGAAGGTGCATAATCCTATCTGATTTTCCCACCCTTTTTCGTTAGTGATGGATTAATTTCAGTGATTTGAGGAGTTGAGCAGGGAAAATTGGGAATGGGAATGGAGAAGAACAAGCGTGTTACTCCCCTTGACTGAGTCAGTCACTCTCTTGTCAGTATAAGAGAGAGAGTGGAGTTGAACCAGCTTGCCGGTGAAAATTCAAAATTGAATGGTACGGATTGACTTTATATAATTTTTAATTTGAAATGTAAGTTTACATATTAAAATAAAGGAAAATGCTAGAGTACACCAAAAGTGTATCCCAAACATCCCCTAACCCCTCAATCACCACAACAAAAGACAATAAAAATTTAAAAAAAAATAAAAATTAAAAATAAGATAAAATGAATGGTAAAGAAAGGGATGATATACATTTGGGGTACACATTTGGTGTACCCTAGCATATTCCTAAAATAAACTTTAAAAAATGTAAAAGTTCTTAAGTTAGTATTTCAACCAAATCATTAACTTATCATTTATAAGTGAGAGACTAGACTCTATAGACTATAGCCATTAAATTCGAATATTTTTATTGACATTTTAAGTCTCTATGATTAGCTTAACATAATGTAAAGTTAAAATATTTAATTAACACAGTAAAACACGATATACTCCCATTAATTTAATTTAGAATAAAAATAATTTTAAATAATTATGGTGACTTATCAGATAAAATTATTGTGACATTTAAAAATAGTAATTCGGGTACCATTCTCACACTTTTTGTTGTATCATTTTGTTAGAAAAAAATTGTTGTAGATTATCAAAAATACCATCTACATTTCCGTTATAGAAATGTATTTGTAATTCAATTTTTGTAGTGAATTGTAAAAAAAATACTCCCTCTGTCCCAAATTATTTGCCACATTTGCTTTTTCAACAGTCGCAGAAACTTTTGTTTATTTCTACATTTTCATTATTTTCATTGGTTATTTGATAAAATAAAATATTCTTGACATCTCTTACTCCGTATTTTGAAGAACTTTTCATGTAGTTTTTTGATATGTAATTTTTATTTTTTATTTTTTTACCAATTTGTAAATAAAATGAATTGAAAAAACTTGATATTTTACCTCGGTAATAGAAGTGTGACAAATAATTTGGGACGAAGGGAGTAGGAAAGATGAATGTAAACATATTTGCTGTGCCGTTTCTTGAAAAAATCATAACTTTATTACCTTAAAAGATTTTTGCATGCAAATTAGAGTTCGTAGTGAATATTTTATGATGGATGTTACGGGTAGAGACAGAGAGGAATCGTCTTCAGATGAACTATAATCTCGCATCTATCAAACAGCAAGGAATGTACTCTGTGATGTGACCAAGATTTATTCATTTGTATATTTATGATATACACAAAATGAGATTTACTCAATAACAGGAAATATTATATACGAGTGTTTATTTTTCCCACGCACACATGCACCTTTGGTGAGGGGTGCATGATAATCACGTACACTTGCCCTGTTTGGTACATGGAATTCAAACTAAGGAATTGGAATTATATTGAGGACTTGAATTCCAATTCTAATGTTTGTTAGCACAAAAATTATATGATTTGAAATTGATAGTGCAAAAAATGAATTAGAATTGACAGAATTCAATTCTATGGCATTGAATCCCATAAAATCTCAATTCCAATTCAATTCCAATTCCGTCAATTCCGTATACCAAGCAGACCCTTAATTTGTACCCCAATTTGTACCCCGCAGGTTTGCACCAACAGGTGTTGGTTTAAACTAATTTTTGTTAACGCACCAACACTTTGTGTCCGTGTACATTTTTGTTAACGCACCAACACTTGTTTCGGTGTAAACCATCAAAATGTTTGTTCATAACTGTGGTGTATAAATGAGGTACATTTTTTGGTGTAAGTGTAGCATGGTCCTTTCTTCATTTCTTTTGCTTTCAATCTTTTTCGTTTTTTTGCTTTCAACCTTTTTCGTTTTCTTTTTCTGTGTTTTTTTGTTTTTTATGTTTATGGTTTTCTACTTATGTTTTTGTTGTTTTCTTCATTTTTATTTTTCATTTTTTTCTGTTTTGTTTTTTTTTTCTTATTTTAAGTTTAATCTTCTGTTTTTCAAGTTTAATTTTTTGTTCTTTTTTCAATTTTTTTCATTTTTTCCTGTTTTGTTTTCAGTTTTCTTTGTTTTAAAATTTATTTTTTTGTTTTTGTAATGGATGACCGCTGGAGAAGCAAAGAAACGAAATTACTTAGGGGTATTTAGGTAATTTTTTGTGTTCCTTACCTTACATTACCTATTAGATATCCAAACACAATTTTTTTAACTTTTACCTTACTTTACCTACCTTCAATTACCTACCTAATAAAACTTTACCTACCTCTAACCAAATACAGCCGAAAGCTGATTTGGAAAGATAATGAACTTTCAAAAATTGTAGTTTAGCCCCATGTTTTCCATATTTGCTTGCAATTCAGCCCTTTCATTAAATTGGAACCTTAAAATCAGTCAATAATCACAAATCAGTCCAAAATTAGTCTTTTCATGATAAACACACAATTAAGCTTCAAATACTATTAACATCTATGTAAATAAGCCTATCAAAAGATAACAAAATATACTCAAATAGCAGACTTATCAATTAACCCCTTTATTCCAAATTCAAAAAAAAGTATTTATGCAATTAACATATTATTTAGTAGCATTATTTAATTGCAAAAGCAACCATACTCTCAAACCTCACATATCTATAAAAACGATTAAGCAAAATCAAATTGAAATGCGAAGTAGGTGATGAATTTGACTTACCATGGACGGCAGATCGAACATCGTACAATGGAGATTTGTGGATATAAGATGGGAGGAAAGAGAGGTGAAGGCCGGATCGTGGATTTCCGTGCAACATAAGATGGAGATTTGAGGAACGAGGAGGGAAAGAAAAGAGAGGTGAAGGGGTGATGGGTTGGTGCAGATCGGTAGATAACAAAGATTTGGTTGAATTCGCGAAATGGATTGCCAATATTGAAGATATGAATGTATGCAATGAAAAGGATGGATGCCCAAAAATTGTTCTTCGTGATGATATTATTCTAAAATACTTTAATGATCCCATCAAGGCAATTATGTGATCAACATACCCAGATTTTAACAACATTGCAAACGATCCAACGTACTTGCAACAGAGAGCCATTATTCTAGCGCCAACATTAGATGTGGTTGATGCAGTTAATGATTACATGACATCAAAGAATGAGAACGAGGAGTCTAAGAGATACTTAAACTCCGATAGCATTTGTAAGTGAGGCTCAAACGTGGATGGTTTATCTGATCTATATTCACGTGAATTTTTAAATGGCATTCGAGCTTCAGGTGTTCCAAACCATGTGCTTAGGTTGAAAGTCGGTAACCCAATCATGCTTCTTAGAAATATTGATCCATCTATGAGCTCGTGCAATGAATCAAGATTAATAGCGACAAATTGGGAAATCATTTAATTCAAGGAAGAGTAATAGAAGGGAAAAATGTTGGGCATGAAGTTGTTACCGCAAGACTTTCATTGACTCCATCGGATAAAAGGTTTCCTTTTAAGTTTCAAAGGAATCAGTTTCATGTCATGACTTCTTTTGCAATGACCATTACCAAAAGTCAAGGTCAATTTTTATTGCGTGTTGGCTACTACTTAAAAAACCAGTCTTTAGTCATGCTCAGTTATATGTTGCTATATCTCGTGTAACACACACACACACACACACATATATACACACACACACACACACACACACATATATATATAGACACACACCCACTCCCACCGTCCCAGATTATTTGTCCCATATATATATATATATATATATATATATATATATATATATATATATATATATATATATATATATATATATATATATATATATATATATATATATATATATATAAAATTTTAGTTTTTATTACGGAGTATATGAATTCGTTCTAATTTTTTTAATCTTTACTCCCACAAAGTAATGTATTACAGATTATTATATTATTCTGATTGTTCATCGCATTAGTTAGATCTAGTGAAACCAAGCCCCACTATAAATTTACTCCATAGTCCTTATATACTTTGTGTAGCCTACGGAGGACCAAGTACTGGATGGGAGTAAATAGGCTAGTTCAGGAGTCCTGTTGAAGTGATTATTGGATGCATAAGCATTCAACCTCGCAGCTCCTAATCGCCGATCGCCGCTGGTCTGCCACAGATTCAGAGCCTTCGCCGCTGTGGTTGCGACTGCCATTAGCCGTCACCGTTTGTTCTTTTACCCAATTTGTTGATTTGCTTTAATCGTTTCATTGGAGGTGAGTCCTGATTCATATATCTAGCGTTAGTATTAATTTGTAAGTTAGTATTCGTTGATATATTTTCTCAAATTGATGTTGAATTTGTGAGCATGATCGTTAAACATCTTGAGTTCTTGACTGATTGTGTTTTTGGGAATTATATTATTGAAATTGAGTAGGAGCATGTTTAGGATTGATTGGGGATTTGGAAATGTTAATTGTTGGATATGTTTTTTTATGACAAATTGTTGGATATGTTGTGTTATAACTTATTGGTGATAAATTATACTCCCTCCATCCCAAAAAGATTTATACCTTTCAAAAAAATTGCGTCTCACATTCTCTTATTCATTTCTTTTAAAAAACTACTTTTACCCCTTACTTTTTCAAACTTACCTATCACATCATATCTTTTTCCTAATAATCTATAAATCACATCCTACTTTTACCCATCACATCAAGGGTATTTTTGGAAAGTTAACACAAAATTATCTCTCCCTTAATTTCAACTTTACTCAAAACGTGTAATTCTTTTTGGGACGGAGGTAGTAAATAATAAATTGTGATTGAGGAACATGCAACCTTGTAGTAATAAGCAGATCTAAATCAGATAAGATAAGATGCAGATCTGAAATGAAATAAATTAATATACTCCGTAACTTTTAATATACTTAGTTTTTTAATATGTAATTTTTATATTTTATTGATGTACCAATTTGTAAATAAAATGATTTCAAAAAGTAACAAATTTTACTCCGTAACTCGCAATTTATAATCAAATTGGGGATGGAGGGAGTATTCAATAAATGATACTCCGTATTTGTTTAGGTAAGTGTTCTAAAATAAATTAATTTATTCAATAAAATAAATGGTAAGTGTTCAAAAATAAATTAGGTAAGTGTTCTAAAATAAAATAGAAAATAAAATAAATTTAAAAATAATAAGTGTTCTAAAATAAATTAGAAAATAAATGTGGTTTGGTAAGTAATTTGTCCTATTTAAGCACAAAAATGAAATTAAAAAAACTACAAATTAATATTAATATTATAATTTACAAAGATGAAAACGTTATTATAAAAATGGTAAGTGTTCTAATCAAAAAACAAATATGGTACGGTATGTCGGTACAGTAAGCAAATAGTACCATTTAAACACGAAAATAAAGTAAACGGTAAGTGTTCTAAAATAAATTGGGTAAGTATTCCAAATAAAATAGAATAAATTTCAAATGGTAAGTGTTCTAAAATATATTAGAAAATAAATACGCTACGATAAGTAAATGGTACCATTTGAATACAAAAATAGAATAAAAAAACTATAAATTAGTACTATTAATTAATACTATAATTTACATGCATGGAGACACGTAAAAATGGTAAGTGTTACTCCCTCCGTCCTCTAGTTTTTGTCCACTTTTGATTTTTGAAACTGTTCATCTAAGTACTTTGACTCATCAAATTTTCTCAAAGTGTAAGCCTAAATATAGTCATGTGTGATCTTGTTTAATTTGTCTTAACATATAGATTATTAATATATAGTAATTTTTATGATTTTTTAATATACAAATTACAAGATAAAATGGATTAAAGAAGTGCATTGGATGGTGTGTAAAAATGAAAGTAGACAAATACTCTGGGACGGAGAGAGTATTAATTAAGTTAAAAAAATAAATATAAGGCCCAGTTTGGCATCAACGTTAGAGATTAACGTTAGCGTTTTGAAAAGGCTATCTGATGGTAGTCTTTAGCGTTAGCGTTTTCAGAATGAATCTACACCATTAAAATCTTATCTAAAACGCTAAAGCTATTCGAAAAGGCTATTCCCAAACAAGGCTTAAGTAAATGGTACCACTTAAATACAAAAATAAAAAAATTATAAATTAATATTATTAATACTATAAGCATGGAAACGTGTAAAAATGGCAAGTGTTCTAAAATTAGTACTATTAATACTATAGTTTACAAACATGGACATGTGTAAAAATAGTAAGTGTTCTAAAATAAAATAAAAAATAAATACCATAGGGTAAGTAAATTGTGCCATTTAAATATGAAAAATAAAATTTAAAAACTACAAATTCAAAAATAAATACATTAATATGTTGAATTATTGCTCAGCTAAGTCAAATTATTGAATTATTGGCAGTGACAATATCTAAACGTGTTGAATTATTGTTATGGAAACCGGTATTTAGTCATGCTCAACTCCATGTTGCAGTTTCAAAAGTAAGAAATCCCAATGGCGGGAAAATTCGAATATACAACGAAGAGAATGTTCCCATGAAACATGATACTCGATATAGAAGTCACACTAAAGAAATACTCCATATTTAGCAAAGACAATTATACAACTATGCATACATTGATTTGTACATTGTAGACATGCAATTAAAATCAAATACGGATGCAAGGGTCGACAAATTATACTTTCGCCTTCCTTTTTCGTCCGTCCAAAATCATCTCTCGAACATATTATATAAAAGAAACAATGTAACTAACATGCTCTAAATCTCCATGGCCGGCGAGGGTGTGTTTATAAAGTAAGACGATGAGTGAGTAGTGAGAGAACTATTTTCGTGACCTAAGTAATCCCTAGACACCCCACCACTACCACCACAACGGTAAAAAGCAGGCTTAGAAGGAGAAGGCCAGCTTCTAATGGAGTAGCTGGTGAGCATTAACATGACCTCTCCCATGGTTGGTCTGTTCTCTGCAATGTCTTGAACACATAACAAACCAATGTGAATGCATTGGATGACTTCTTCAATGTTGTGGGATTCTTCAAGAACTGGATCAAGTATCTCCAATGGTGTCCCATCCTTCCATTGGTCCCATGCCTATATACATATACAAGCGAAAAACATAGATGAATTGTTTTATGAGACGGAGGAATCTGCGGTAGAATTGACATTTTGTAACTTACGTAGCTAAGAAGGTGTTGCGCTTCTTTTGTAAGAAGGAATCTGCGGTTCTTCCTTCCGCTGACAATCTCTAGTAGTAAAACTCCGAAGCTAAAAATGTCAGACTTTACAGAGTACTCGCCATATAGTGCATACTCGGGAGACATGTAGCCACTGCAGAACAATACATAGATATGTTATGTAACGGTAGAGTTTAGCATTGTTGGAACATTTCCTAAAAGTGGTAAAGATGAATAACTTACTATGTCCCAACGATTCTGCTAGTATTTTGTTGAGTTTGATCTAGTGAAGAAATTTTCGCCGTACCAAAATCGGCTATTTTTGCATTCATGTTTGCATCCAACAATATATTGCTAGCTTTTAGATCACGGTGTATGATTCGTAGGCGAGAATCTTGATGAAGGTAGAGCATTCCACGTACTATTCCTCCTATAATTTTGTAACGCCTTGACCAGTCCAAAAGATACTGATTCTCAGGATCTAAATATATATAAGAAAATCATGCCCAAAACTTATGTTAAGCTAGGACGTCAGACTAAGTAGAAAGTTGATGGCATGTTGAATTTAGTTTTGGAAAATGAAAACTTACCAAATAAAAAGTAGTCGAGACTTTTGTTGGGCACAAATTCATAGACAAGTATCCTTTCTTCACCTTCGGAGCAATATCCCAACAGTCTAACTAGATTTCTATGTTGAAGCTTAGCAACTACTTCAACCTCATTCTTGAACTCTTGGACACCTTGGTCTGAGCATTTTGAAAGCCTTTTTATAGCTACTTCTTGCCCATCAGGAAGCTTTCCCTAAGTGTTTTCAATTTTGAATAAGATGCAATATATGTTGGAATATTTAGTAGGCAAACTAGTTAAATATAGTCTAGCTATTACGGAGTAGTAATTAAAGTGATATACCTTGTATACAAAACCATATCCGCCTTCGCCAATTTTACTTTCAGATGAAAAGCCTTTTGTAATATCTTGGATTGTAGCAAGATTATATTGGTAGAACTCCTCATTTAAAAGACCTGTCACATCTAAAGAAAGAATAATAGAGGTTATACTCAAGAAAAGAACGAATGTATTATACTCGTTTCCTTTTTATACTCATTTTCAAAGGTAGCTTTAATTTATTTTTCTTAAATTTTGTGCTAATAAACCAAATGTGAGTATTAATTTGGGTCGGAGAAAATACATATTGTAAGAAAAAGACTTTGAAACTGAAACTAATGCAAATAAAAAATGTGCCATTATTCAAGTCTTAACCTGTTTTCTGGTGTTTAGCAATTCTCCCTTTTCCATGTTTGATCCTCACAAGACAAAGGATTGCAATGATGATTATAAATCCACATATTGGAAGTACAATGACAATAATGTCCTTTGAAGAAGATGAATGATCCTTGTTACCTGCAAAAGATCAAAGCACACATCTAAAAGAATTTTCAAAATATCTTTTTCTTAATAATTGTTTTGTCAAAAAAAAATTTGTTTTAACATCAATAATTATAAACATCTCAACCAAACGGGCATTAGTAATTAGTACGTACTACTCCATCCGCACAGTGTCATAATTTGAAAAAAAGGAATTTTTTCGGTTCAATTCAATGCTTTCGAATTTAAATAATTAGAATTAATTTTAGTTCAATTTAATTCAGGTTGATCGCTTCATAATTAAATTCAAGTTTAAAAAGGATAGGGTTTTATTGGCAATTAGGTTTTTTTGTTCAAATACATATTAATCTACCCATTGGAGTGCATACAAATAAGGATAATTGTTAAAATTGCGATTTTTCATAATTTAGCTTGAAGAAGGTGGGAGATGCTCCTAATAAAGAGATATGATGATGATGATAGTAATAATAATAGTAATAATAATAATAATAATAATAATAATAATAATAATAATAATAATAATAATAATAATAATAAAAGTAACAATAATAATAATAATAATAATAATATAATAATAATAATATAATAATAATAATAATAATATAATAATAATAATAATAATAATAATAATAATAATAATAATAAAAGTAACAATAATAATGATAGTAATGATAATAACAATAAAAATAATTGTTAAAGTATAAAACCTATTTTTTGCCTACAACCACAAGTTCAATGTACAAGACTCGAACAAAAATAAATTTCCTTTGCATGTTTATGAGACGTAAGTAAGAATATAAATTTATCTTGAACTTATAATTTAACCAGAATCTTAATTTTTATTAAAGTTGTTCCTAACTCTTATAATAATAATAATAATAATAATAATAATAATAATAATAATAATAATAATAATAATAATAATAATAGTAGTAGTAGTAATAATCCATCACAGCTTGCAAATAGACTTCCTAGTAACATTATTAGAGTATACTTTTTGACTTTTTTACACAAACGGGGGGTAATTTTTTTCATGACTTGACCAAGAGAGTATAAAGTAAAAACAATAAGCAGACGGCCGCTAGCTGTATATGAAAACAAAAAGTTTTGTCAAATAAAACTTTAATTAATTACTTCGTATTATTAATAATAAAATGTTCGTAACATTATTAATTACTCCATTCGTGTCTGAGTATTTGTCCACTTTTGACTTTTTTTAACCAAAATTGGTAAATTTTAACATCAAATTAAATAAAAATAATATTAGATATTGATACAAAATAGTTTTATTAGGTTTATTATATCAAATATTTCAAAAATATTATTTTATTTAATTAATATACAATATATAATTTCTTTAATTATAGGTCAAAGGTTGAAAACAATTAACAAAAAAAATCAAAACTGGGTCCATATATACTAGTAAAGCCCACTTTTCTCCGATTATAGTAGATTAGTAGTAAAGCATTCAGTAATAATAATGACGTTAAACGTAACTTGAAGTGAAGAATATTTAAAGTCATGGATGGTGAAAACAGTCAAAACACTACCCGTAATTCCTTCTTTCATTTTTTTCATGGTCATGCTTGAAAGTCATGTTAAAATGATGGAAGAATATGAGCATTCATAGTGGCCTATTTCTCACTCTTTTATGTATTCTTTATTTCGAAAAACTATTCTCATTTTGAGTTTTGGCAAATTTAAGGAGTTTTGAAATTGACTTTTTAAACTTTTGTCTTTGAATTTAATGGATAAAAGTACGATGCATGTGATGAGTATATTAATAGTAGATAGATATAAATGTGTAGATTCATCATTAATTATTTTTATCCATCACATCTAAGGATAAAAATTAGAAATCAACTACAAAAAAACACTCTTTAAATTTTTCAAAATTCAAAATGAGAATAAGAGATCTCCCTCCATCGCAATAAATCTAAAGTAAAATACAGTACTAAAATATGAGTCATTTAAATTAATTCACAAAATTAGAGTGTAATAACAACATAATAAAAAATGATTACAATGTGATATGATAGTGTGATTAGTCACTTGTGAGTGGACCACCGATCAATGTCGATGATCCACGGTGTCACTCTGGTGACTTGCAGCGGCGTATGGCAGTGTACCAATTAATGATATCGTGGAAGTAGCATTGTGATAGTGTTGTTAGTGTGACAGTATAACAATATTAGGATTAAATTTTATTTAACTACTTTGGTCTTAAAAAGTTATGACTCGTATTTTAATTATTTTCTTATTTGTTTTACTTTTATCCAAATGAGAATTATTTTTTTGAAACAGATGGAGCACATATTTTTAAAAAATTCCATTATATTTAGAATTCTACAAAAACAAGAAATGTCACGTGTATTTTATTTTAATAAATGATCAATGAAAATATGAAACAACGTACCCGGAGTAGGAGAAGGAGGAATCGTGCTGTCCAGCGACGGAGGAAGGGCTATTGGCGGCGGCGGCGGCGGAGATGCGGCGGCGGCCCTATTGTAGAAAGAGTAAACTTCATACCTTACATTACAGCTGGGGAAGAGAACTCTGTTCCCCTTCTCCGACACCAGCAGTTGGATAGCATTTGTCATGCAGTCCTCGCAATCCGTGTCCGGAATGTCCGGCGTGCACTGCCCGGCACAGTAGATTGTCCCGTTCACGCCGCCGCCGACCCTCGCTTCCTCCGTCGCGTATCTTTTCCCGGAGCCGTCGTCTCCCGTCGTCCGGTTAGCCACCTTCCCCAGTGCCGTTCCGACCTGGTCCATGAGGTTGTCGGTCGTAGGATCGTACTGCGAATATAAAACTATGCTCGGAAAATTGTCGTTCAGTTCTCCGAACATTGGCCGCCACGAGTAGCGCAACATGCACTCGTCGTACCTGGTGGGCATAAATGATATGAGTACTAAAATTTGAAGAAAAAAATGTTGATTTTGGACACATCTGAAATAATGTGAAATTGTTGTTTGCGACGTGTGTGAGTGTTGTGTGCTTGTGCTCGACGATTGAAGTAGATATCAAAGTCCTTAGATTGCAACAATAACAATAATATTACCTTAGTGCCTTAAAGGCTCTCGCCTATTGCGGGATAAGAGGGTCAGATGAATAGTATGAAGTTAAATTTGCACTAAATAAGACTAAAACATATTGACTTTCCTAATGTAAGACTTAAACTTTTTTATTCCCTAAATAGGACTTAATAATGACCTTGTGGAAGGAATAATGTCCAGTAATGATGAACATTTAGTTGAATAATGACTACTTGATAATGACCAAAGGTCTTACATTGGGAAATAAAAACATATGGTCCTGTATTGGGAAAATCATTATGTTTTAGTCCTATTTAGGTAAATTGCTCTAGTATGAATAGTGTACCGAGTCTAACCCCATGTTTAAAACATAAATTCATTGTATCGAGATGACCAATGTTGAACATAAAAAATTTCATTAACTAACTATTACTCGTACTTCATTCTCAAATTAAGTTCTTTGATCGATATCTTCTTAACGAAAATATTGAAACACCCTTTTAAGAGTGTGGTGATATTCACAAATATCAAATCCAAATGTATACATACATAATCAAACAACTACAAAAATATACTCCCTCCGTCCCAGTGTATTTGTCCAGTTTGACATTTTCAAGTCAAACTTGACAAACTTTGAGCTTCAATTAAATAAAAATCATAATATATTTTGACATAAAAATGACTTTATTGGATTTATCGTATTGAGAACTTTCAAAATTGTATTTCATTATGCTAACATTCAATATAAATTGAGAATAATTAGAGTTCAAAGTTTGTCCAATTTGACTCGAAAAAGTCAAACTGGACAAATACACTGGGACAGAGGTAGTATTATATCTGGTCCTAAAAATATTTCCTCTATTGATTTTTTTGATCAAACAGTAACATGCTTTGATTACAAATTATATTAAACATAATTTAAACAAAAAAATGATACTCCTTCCGTCCCAGAAAACATTTCTCCTTTCTTTTTTCATCCGTCCCAAAAAACACTTCTCATTTCTATTAAAAAGTCACTTTTACCCCTTACTTTTTCATACCCTACCTATCACATCATACCTTTTTACTAATAATCTATCCATCAAATCATATTTTTACCCATCACATCAAAGAACATTTTTGGATATTCAATACCAAAATACACTCTCCTAAAATCCCTTTTCAAAATCAAAACTCCCATGTTTTCCGGGACGGAGGGAGTATAAAACTTTGATATATCAAGACTATATCCTTAGATGAACCCAAGTATATTAAATTCATATTATAATTAAATTTATTTTTCTCACAGTTTATGACAAAAAAATATCACTATTTGACCAAAAAAATTGAAAACATGAAAGGTTTTTAAAGTGAGAGAGAGTAATTATATTCATTTCTGTGAGGGTCACAAAACTAACCCTAGGTTTTATTTTGAGGGAACCCTAGATTTGTTTTTTTATAGCAAGTTCTATAAAATAATTAAGGAACCCTGGTCGACGACATAAATGTAACTAATTACAGAAGCCTAGTAAATTAACTACACTTGAGTTCTCTAAAATGTACTCCCTCCGTTCCAGACTATTTGTCCACTTTTATTTTTGCACACCATCCAATGCACTTCTTTAATCCATTTTATCTTGTAATTTGTATATTTAAAAATTATAGAAATTATATATTAATAATCTATATGTTAAGACGAATCAAACAAGATCACACATGACTATATCTAGGCTTATACATAGAGAGAATTTGATAAGTCAAAGTGCTTAGATGAACAGTTTCAAAAGTCAAAAGTGGACAAATATAGCGGGACGGAGGTAGTAATATCAAGAATTTCTTCCATAAATGTAATATTAAGAATAGAAATCACCATAAATAGGACTAAATATAGAGAAAGTTATCAAAATAGAACTTTCATGTTTTTATTCTCGAAATAAGATTTCGCACTGTGGTAATATGGCAGTACACATGTGCACATTACTATACTTTTTGATAATGTATATGACCATATTTGGTAATGTAAATTTATTTCAACTTCTATTTCAGAAATAAAAACATGAAAGTCCTATTTTAATATATTTGTAATGTTTTACTCTTATTTTTGTCTTTTGCCCTGTCAAGAATTTCACGTTTTCGAATTCATAAAATAAATTATTTATGTGAAATTTGCACTAAATAGGACTAAAACATAATGACTTTCCTAATGTAGGACTTAAACTTTTTTATTCCCTAAATAGGACTTAATAATGACCTAGTGGAAGGAATAATGTCTAGTAATGATGGACATTTAGTTGAATAATGACTACTTGACAATGACCAAAAATCCTACATTGGGAAATAAAAACATATGGTCCTATATTGGGAAAGTCATTATGTTCTAGTCCTATTTAGGTAAATTTCTCAAAGTTTATGTCCAAAAATGTAAAACCCTAAGGAATTTATTTAAGAAGTGAGGAATTATATTATAGAACTGCTACGATACCATATGAACACCGTTTTGTAGTTTGGGCACGGCCACTGTATATATGGGCCAGCCTTTCCGACGCACGCGGCGCAGGCCTCCGGCGAGATGTCGCCGCGGCACATGAAGAGGCCGTAGGCGGCGTCATCGCCGCCGCCGGAGGTGGAGTTGTAGAATCCGTCGTGGCGGGTGGTGGCGTTGGAAGTGAGATCGGAGAGGAGGGCGTCGAGGTTGGATTTGAAAGTGCTGTTCGAAGCGTAAACCTCGGTGTTGTTACACCAGTACGCGGCGGGCGGATGATCGGAGGTTGCGGAGGCGGATCGGGCGGCAGCGAGGAGGAAGAGGAGGGAGAGCTCGTAGCCTAACATGAAGAAGAAACTATCCCAAGAAGCAGAGAAAATGGAATTTGGGAAGAAGAAGAAGGAGAATGGGAGGAGAAAGACTTATTATATTCATACTCCTCTAGTCAAAGCCTTTACATGGCGTATTTTGTAGGAAATACATATATTCCACATTAGATCTATCTACTCATTTCGGCTTAAAAATTTTGCTTTTTTATCACTTTACACTAGGATACGAATTTTGATTAAAATTATTTATAATTGAAATGTTGAAAATTAAGGTGAGATGATTAATTCAGGGCGAGGGAAGTATTCTACCTTTAGATCAATCTACATCCTTCATTCTAAAATTTTCCTCCCGATTCAATTTACAAGATTTAACTAAAATTAAATTAAATTTATGTAATTATATGGGTAAAATTTAGAAATCAATTTTATATATTCAAAGCATATATATCATGCCTTAAAAATTTATATCAAAATTTCTATAAAATAGGACGAACTATATTATACTTCCCCCCTCCCAAAAAGAAGTTCTTAATAAATAGATAATTAAGACATACTTATTTTTTCTGCCTTATAAACATCTTATAAACACAGAGAAACATGTGACTAAGGTCCACATGTAAAGTATGGATTTTCACACAATTTTCATGGGTTAGCAAGTGGATCTTTTCTTTTTTTTAAGGCCCAATTTTCTTTTGACATCAATGCATTAAGATCCGTCAAATGAGCTTGGAGCTTAAAACCACGTAAAAATTTGTCTTCTTATATATGTGACATCATAAATTTAACATTTGTCATTTCATAATAAATAAAGGAGAAAGATTTTTAGAGACGGAGAGAGTACGTATTATTGATATATATCAAATAATAAAGAAAGGAAAAAGGTTTTCAGAGTGTCAATTCGACAACGTTTAGATCATATGTGCTTAATTGATACACCTTTGTGAAAATCTTGTAATGAGACCATAATATGCCCTTAGGCCTCCACAACGATAGTGTCCAATATCGACCAAAGCACCCTCAATAGTTTCAAATAGGTCTAAAAAGATCATACATAGTCCGGAGTGTCAATTCCCCAAAGTTTGGATCATATGTGCTTAATTTACCTTTGTGAAGATCTTTTAATGAAACCATACTATGCCCTCAGGCCTCCATATCGACTGTGTGCAAAATGGACCAAAACAACCTCAATAGTTTCAAATATGTCTTAAACGACTACACCTTGTCCGGGTGTCAATTCACCAAAGTATGGATCGTATGTGCTTAATGTGCCTTTATAAAGATCTTGTAATGAGACCATTATGCCCTCAGACCACCACATCTACAATGTCCAATATCGACCAAAGCACCCTCAATAGTTCCAACGCAAATAGGTCTAAAAGACCATACATTTTTCGGGGTGTCAATTCACCAAAGTTTGGATCATATTTGTTTAATGTACCTTTGTGAAAATATTTTAATGAGACCATACTATACCCTCAGAATATTTTAATGAGACCAAAATATTTTAATTAGACAATAATACATTGAGAAATAACATATATTTTAATGCTCTGATCCGTAGTATATAGTGCAAATTTCACATTGAGTAATTGTTTTGATCACTTATATTCTCATTTTCCGTATTCATATTAAGTAATATTCACACAAGGAGTGAGTTATAATCCTAGTGTATTAGAGAGTTTAATAAAAATTAAACTCTCTAATATACTCTCTATCTTAATATAGAAATGAGTTCACTAGATTTAACTTGTTTAAGGGCCTGTTTGGGAATAGCGTTAGAGATTAGCGTTAGCGTTTTGAATAAAATTTTAACGGTGCAGATTACTTTGAAAACGCTAAAGCTAAACGCTGCCCGTAGATAGCCTTTTCAAAACGCTAACGCTAATCGCTAATGCTAATCCCAAACAGGCCCTAAGAATTACTAAATTTTTGTAGTATTAATATGTAATATAAATTGAAAATAATTAATGATAAAAATTGTCATTGAATCAAATTCATTAGGCACTAGAATAGTACCATGTGAAGGCCGTTTTGTAGTTGGGGCACGGCAGCAGTATATATGCGCCAGCCTTCCTGACGCAGGCGGCGCAGGCTTCCGGCGAGAGGTCGCCGCGGCACATGAAAAGGCCGTAGGCGGTGTCGTTTCCGTCACCCGAGGTGGAGTTGTAGAAACCGTCGGGGCGGGTGGCGTTGGAAGTGAGGTCGGAGAGGAGGGAGTCGAGGTTGGATCTGAAAGTGCTGTTGGAGGCGTAAAACTCGGTGTTGTTGCACCAGAATGCGACGGGCTGTTGATCGGAAATTCCGGCGGTGGCCAGGAGGAAGAAGGCGGAGGAGGAGAAGAGAAAAAAGAGCTGGTAGCCTAACATGAAGAAGAAACGAGAAGCAAGAGAAATAATTTGGGCAAATGAAAAGACTATATATTTATCCGGACTTCCCAATTTTACCCTTAAGATTTTTTGGAAAAAAAGTATTTCAAATCATGAATAGTGATTAGTAATGTGAAAGAGTAATTTAAAAGTAAAAAATAATATTAGATGTGAGGTGAGAAAATAGGGTTAAAAAGAATATTATAGTCCATTTTGGAGAAATTAAAATATTTTATGGAACGAGCAAGATAAAAAATTGAAATATTTTGTGGGATGGATAAGGTATTAATGTTCATTAATTGGAAAATGAATAAATACAATTAACTATGTGAATAATGATGAGAAATTTTCATTAAGACAAAGAGCATGTGTGAATAATTCATTTAATAAAATAATACAAGTATAGTATTTCCACCTCTTCAAATTTCAATTAATATATTTTTAAATCATTTTTTATACATCCAACTTTAGTTAAAAATTACGGCCAAATAGACCTCCTAATTTGTTTCACTTTTCACTGCCATTTGACAATCAGCTTGAGAAATTGGTGTTATGTTGTGTTATGTCAAACTTTAATGAGTGCTTTGTGGAAAAACGATTGTCCCCTTTCAAATAAGATGGTATACGACAAATAAGTATCTAGTGAATTTTTTTAATTTGATTTTTTTGAATCAAATTAGATAAATTTTGAACATTAATTATTCTAAATTTAGATTACATATTACATTAGTACAATTTTAAAAAAATATTGAAAATTTCCAATTAGATAAATCTAATAAAAAAAGTTTTTTTCTAAAACAAAGTGCACATTTTCATTCAACCACCAATAAAAGTTTTTACTGATTAAACATTAAAGAAACACCAAAACTAGGTACACGACTTCCCAATTTTCCTCCTTTCCCAATATGTAATAATTTGGCTTAGAACCCAATTAAACATATCTTTTTCTTGAGTTCTTTATTTAGTACTCTCTCCGTCTTAAAACATTTTTTCCCGTTTGTATTTGCGATGTTTGACCGATTTTATTTTTAGTTTAACTTATTTTTTTTTGAATGCTAGTTTAACTTATTTGATTGTAGGTGTAAGATTAAAAAAGAAGAAAATTTATACATTTAAAATATAATTTACATCAAAAATTCTACAAAACAAGAGGTTAAAAACTATATTATTTTATCGAGTAACTAACAAAAATAGGTAAAAAAAGTGATTAAAGTTTAACCGTATGGATAATAACTATGAATAATGTTTTAGGATGAGGGAATATGATACAATCTATTTCGAGCTCTCCAAACACTATAACAGACTGCCGCATATGAGCTAGTAACTTGTTACCTCTTCCCACTTTGTTTATTCAGATTATCTCTTATCTCTTTCACACTCCTAACCTCAATCTTGTACTTCAGATTCATCTTTTATGATTATCAATATCCCCTTTATTTTATATATCTTTCATGGATCCATTTAACCCAAAGATTTATCTTATCCGTAGCCACATCTCACCAAGAGTACGTTGTGGATATAGGCTTTGTTTCATAACACCATTTTCCTCAATCCCAATCCTCCATAGGTTTTAGGCAAACAAACATCTTCGCAATTGACCAAATGTCTTTTAGTATAGTTGGCCGTATCCCCCCAAAGAAAGTTTTTACAAATACTTTGCACCTTCTGCATAACCTTAGTGGGGATAATAAACAACTTGCACTAGAAAGTCATAATACCAAGAAGTAATTTTAGAGGTGAATAGGTGATGTTGATTACTAACCTTTCACATTCCTTCCCACTGATTCTTGCAGGAGTTATAGGACTTTCCAATTATCTGATTGGTAATTCTCCAATGGGAAAATCAGTCATCTTTGAAAAACTATCTTGTGTCTTCTTGTGACTTTGTGTTGTTAATATTCAGCCCAGTAGTTATTTAAAATTTTTGCAGCACCTCCATAATACATTTAATGAAGTTGTCATTAGCCTTGCACACTATAATCAGATCATTTGTAAAATAAATTAATTCGTTTGAAAAATTTGCAAATAGGGTGGAAAATTAATTCGTTTGAAAAATTTGCAAATAGGGTGGAATGTAACCCCTGGTAAACCCTCATATCTCGGCCTGACCCGAAACGACCCTCACACCCCCTCCAATTGCATCCTACCAAAATTTGTTGACTTTGAAGTCAATTTGACTCCAAAATCAACTAAATTTTGTAAGATGTAATTGGAGGTGGTGGAAGGGGAGAGTCGTTTTGGATCAGGCCTAGATATGAGGGTTACGTTTATCGGGGGGTTGTGAGCGTAGGAATTATCAATTTTTCAAACAGAGCACCCTAGGTGTCCCAGGTCATCCTATGACATTGAAGTCCAATTTTACATGAACCAAAGTGTTAGACAAGGGTTAGAGGAAATATCACATTTATTTCAAACTGGACATCTTAGTCTTGTTACAAAAAAAATATATCTTAGTCTTGTAATTCTAATTACATTTGATGCAATTTTTAATCTCTAAATTGTGCATTTATTTATATTCCATCTCCAATTCCCAAATTATTTAGGAATATAATATTAAAAAAATGGGAACTAAAGATATAATTAGATAAAGAATAAAATTTAGGAAATAAGAATTGTGTGTGAAGTAATTGTAAATGCATAACTAAGATATTAAGTATGAAATAAGGACTATTTTAAAAATAAAAATTTTTGGAAAGATAATTTAAATAAAAATTACAGGGACAAAAAATAAAACTTACTTATTTTACAGAGACTAAAAATATATTTAATTTTTTAGTAAAATAAATATTATGATCACATCTTTATCAAATTATAGACTTTTCTAAAATATACTGCACTGTAAATCCCTCTCACCAAAAGCACCAATTTTTTGGTAGAATTAACAGTCAACGACGGCTAAAGGATGCAACCGTCATTTTACATTTCAAGCTACCCGTCCTTCCCGATCTTCTGAAACAGAATCAGAATCTCATTTCCGGCGAGACGCAACAAAGGAACGACGACGGCAATGGCGCGAGCAGCTTGGGCGGCGGAGATCCGCTGGTCGGCGCTCACCGTTGCTCTCGTTCTATCTTCTCTGATCCGGCCTTCGATCTCAATATATTGCGACGAAGACGACTGTTACGATCTCCTTGGGTGATTTCCATTTTCTCTCCTTTTCTCTACTTCGAAATCTAGCCGATGACATTTATTTCATAGTTTTTCTTAAATTTATCGTATACTCTAATTTCAGAGTCTCTCAGAATGCCAATGCGTCTGAAATTAAAAAGGCTTACTATAAGCTGTCACTGAAATTGTAAGTTTTCTTGTCTCTAGCATTTATTCCCTGATCTTTTAACTATGTATACTTTCGAAGTTATTAATTACGAGTACTTTATTTTTTTCGTAGTCATCCAGATAAAAATCCGGATCCAGAATCAAGGGCGAAGTTTGTAAAAATCGCGAATGCCTACGAGGTATGGAGTAATTAAGTTTTAACTCTGATTTTTTGTTATTTCCCCATGTAATGGAGTATGTACTTGTTTACAATGGTAAGCCTGTTGATTATTGTGCATTCAGTATCATATACAGAGTACAGTATTTTATAAAATATTTTTGAAATGATGTGGTACCCAAGAAAAATAGGAGTTTTTTCCTCTTTTCATTTGGTTGAGGAAGGATGAGATCTAGGTTATGATAAAAGTAAAAATGTTGTGGGCTCCTATATGCTTAGTCATGTCATGGAAGGGTAATGTGAGTAGAAAGCAGCAAAATGCATGAAATTCTTAGAATGCCTTAGAAGCTCCTTAGTAGTGAATGTAGAATCTCATTTATCAATTATCAGTACATAAATGTCCTAAAGATTTGCAGAATATAGGAAGGTATATGTCCAGTTTTGTTTAGTATTATAAATGCATGATGGTTGTTTAGAAAGCCTCAATGATTGCCAAATGGGTCTCATTCTTCAATGAAGAATATGGATGTAAAAATCTGCAGTATCTACTATCTGGTGTGAGACAAAAATGAACCAAGCCACAATCCTTAAATGTATATAGAGCAACAATTTATTATCAATCAATTTGTATTTAATTATTTCATTCAGCATATCTTTTATTCATTGACCAATTGTTACTGTGTTTGACCAATAAGTTGGGGACGGGAGAAACTTTGTCTTCGTTGGGGGCACCAAACAACATTTATCTTTTCTTGCAGATACTGAAAGATGAAGCCACAAGAGAACAGTATGACTATGCTATTGCCCACCCCGAAGAGGTTAATATCTATTCCCTGCTGTACTGCTTATGATACCATTATATGAACTAATGATGTTGGTGTCTACTGCTTTATGTCTCGTATGTCATACTCTTATTTTGGTACCCAAAATCATTGAACTGTGTGCTACTTCAATTATGTTAAGATGCCACTCTTCTTCCTGTGATCTTTGTTGCACTATTTCGTTTTCAATGAGGGGGCTGTCAAGAAAATGATTTACATGGGGTTAGAAGTTTGTCTTGATGATAGGAAAGTTGCCTTTTTAAACAGGTTTATACTTTTGTGTTTTGAGTAATTCTGTAGTTGAGTATTCTCTGAATGTCTCAAGAATATGAGGAATTGTCTTCATATTGCCCTACATATTAATGTCTAAATAATTGATGAAGCTGTGGACAATAAAATGATGCCTTTTCTTTGTTAGGTATTCTACAATGCAGCTCGATACTACCATGCATACTATGGCCACAAAACTGTAAGTGTCATCCATCATCATCCTGTCCTCCTCCATGGTTTTTTTCACAGTATTAATTTAGTAACCTGTTTAACTGTTTTTCTTTTATTTCTTTTTCCTTCTAAAGGATCCTCGTGCCGTCCTTGTTGGTCTTCTTTTGATTCTCTCATTATTTCAATATCTTAATCAGTGGACAAGGTACAAGCAGGTATTCACATGCATTTCAGGTTCAATATACTGTACAATGTGAATGTGGCCGTAAAGTTTCAAATGTTCAATGGAAAGCACATCTTGATTTTCGCTGGTAAATAGAGAATAAGCATTAGTGTTAAAAAGTAAAAACTGAGTAGTTAAATTTTGTTTAGAAGAAATAGGAATGGTTGTGAGCCGCACATTCTTTACATAGAAGGTAATGAGAAAGGTGTGAAGTTTATTTTGGGATGGATGGAAAAGAAAAGTGTGAATTTATCTTGGTATGGATGGAGTATAAATTGATGCTTCTACATTTCTAAGTAGTGGTTTGTTTGCATTGCTTGGGTCTCTAACTCTACAGTTTAAACAGAGATGCTCTTGGTGTGTCCATCTTGTAACCATTTTTTCTTGTGCTCATCATTGGGAACATGGAAAGGCTAGGGAATGAAAATAGGAAGGGAAGTGTAGGAGAAATTTGGAAGGCAAGAAGATGTGTGTGGGATAAAACAATGGTTCAAAGTTCAAACATACTAAATTTTTTTATTTGTTCAAACTCATTTTTTCTATCAATTTCTATTGTTAAGACTAAGAAATATAAGTAGTAAGTAGTAACATTTTTATAAATATTAGTCAAATATCGATATTCACTTAGCAATTTATCTTTTTTCCCTATCATTTGGTGGGGTTAAAACATACCCATAATGGCGGCAAATTTACTTGTGCACTTGTTTCAGGCTATTGACACGGTCAAGAAAACACCAGCTTACAAAAATAAGCTACGTGCTTTGGAACTTGAACGCAGTGGAGGTGTTACAAGTAGAAAGAAGAATAATAAAGCTATGGATAAGTATGATGTTATTTATAGTCAGCAAACCACCTTGAAAATGTTACTTTATGTTCTTCCGCCATGCAATATTTTTGTGCCAATAGATATCAATGTATATTGGTCCGGCTCATGTATTTGATTGTGTGTAATCAGCTGAGTTTTTTACATGTGTGACAGGAACATGGAGGAAGAACTGAGCAAGGACCTTAATCTGCAGATAAAGGGAGCTGAAATACCATCAATTTGGGAACTTGTTGGTGTTCGCTTTTTGCTCCTTCCTTACACTATTGGAAAGGTTAGCTAGTATGCTTATTTAATGACATGAATCTCCGATGGAGCCAAAAATGTCTTCGCTTGTTTTAATAGTAAAAGTTGTAGTTAGTCAGGGCAACTTAGCTCAAGTTTTAAAGATAGGGGTTAGGCTGCTTACATCTACCCCGCCCTGCAATGGGTGGGCAGCCTTTGAGGCACTGGGGTAATGTTGTTGAAAAGTTCTCGGTTTCAATCAGTGCTCAGATAAATACTCCGTCCCCAAAAAGAGTTGTTTGACAAAGGCAAAACGTTTAGTTTTTGGCAAGGTACAACTGTTATAAGTCATAAATCATCTCAGTTTAAAATTGTTTTTGATATCTTAGCTAAATCAATCATTTTAAACTTGCTTAAAAAAATCATGTTTTTGGAAAATTTTTGTAGAAAAACTATTTTCAATTGATCAACTGCAACAGAATAGGCTGTTGAAATGGTACTCTTTTTATGGGATTGGGGAATATATAAAGTTTTTTTCACTTTTCACAAGAGACTTTAAGTTTATAGAGTATAAGCTTATAACAATGTCGAATTGTCAATCTTCTAAAAATATTTAGGCACAAGGCTGTGGCCAAACTTTGGGCCTAGCGCTTGGGTTGGTTAGACGATGACTTCAAGAAGTGTAATATTAGAAGTTTTGATGTCAATACATTAAGATGTGAGATTCTCTATTTGTAGCTTCTGTTGTGGTATGGCTGTTGGTTCTGGAGGTACAACGTCAAAAGAGCTCCATACTCTTGGGAAGATGCTTCTTATTTGACTCGAAGATCTCTAGGCGTTTCTTTTGATTCGTGGAGATTCATTGGTAAGATATTCATTACAACCTAGTCACATTCTTTGAATATACATTTAGGCTGTGTTTGGAACATGGCAAATGACAGGGAAATGAAAATAAATCTGAGGAAAATGTTTTCTTAATTTTTGGTTTCTTGAAAAAGAGGGGAAACAGATCAAAATTGATTGATTTGGTATAAAATTTACTCCCTCTATGGCTCTATCCCATAATTAAGTTCACTATTCGACATCATGTTTATTTTGAAAAGACGTCTGCATATTCATAGCATCAAAAGTCAAAGCAAAAAAAAGGAAGAAGGTTCAATGGGGTTGAAACAACTCCTAAATTGCCCCTACATTTTTCTTCCTTCCAACTTTTCCCTTTATTTCCTCATTGTTTTCTTCCTCGAGCATTTTCCTCGTTCCAAAATGGAAAACATGAACATCTTGGCGAGTTCATTATATATAGACTAACAATGCGGGTTTTATTTCTTCCCCCTCCCTTCTTCAGACGAACCGTGCAAAGAAGATCTTATTCAAAAACGACTGTGGGAGAAGTCCAACCTGGAGAGCTACCTGGCAGAGACACGGAAAGAATCAAAACGACGAAGATAGGCAACAAACTTCCCTAGGATGAGAGAGTAAGTTATGATAGTCGATTTCTCACATTAAAATCAATCAAATACGTGTAACACTACTTGATCAAGTACCACAGAATGTATGCGCAGATCCATTGCCATTTTGGTGTAGAATTCATCTTTTTCTATGTAGAATTCAAGTTTTTCACATAACTCTTGGGCTGCTAAGAAGGCTGCGTAGAGAAGTTTGATAGGGATTCTTTTAAAGCAATAGGGAATTCTTTGTAGCATTCTTTTGTAACAAATATGTGTACTTTCACAATTTGTCACTGGGGGAAATGGAGTTTGCGGCATACATTGTCTGTAAAAGAATACCAATATATATATATATATATAGGCTATTTGATAAAATAAAAAATTCTTGACACCTCTTATTTCAAATAACTTTTCATGTAGTTTTTTGATATGTAAATTTTATTTTTTTTTTCTATACCAATATGTAAATAAAATGAATTGAAAAAACTTGACATTTTGCCTCGAGAATACAAGTGTGACATATATTTAGGGACGGAGGGAGTACTTCTCTACTTACAATACTCCTTCAATTCTTATAGCTTTTAAACTATTCATTGATTATTTGATTTGAATAGCCAATTTTCAAAAGGACACCCTAAGGGCATTTTAGGCAAGTCGACACCAAAATACAAATCTTTTAGATTTGTCAAATGTGTAAAAGTTTATGGGACGGAGGAAATATCGTTTAGATACTTCTTCCGTCTCAAAATGATATTCTCTATTCAAACGACGTGCAAAATCCCGTGTTCTATAACATGATTTTATTTACAAATTGATATAGAAATAAAAAGATACAAATTAAAATAAAAAATTTTGTAAAAAAAAAGAATTGATAGGAATATTTTATTTTATCAAATGATCAATAAAAACGAGCAAACAAACAAAAGTTATCGAGATGTTATAATAATAAAATAGTTAAATTGTTTTGGGACGGAGAGAGTAAGTTTGTCTCACATAAATGGGGTGCAAGTTAATTTGTACAAGTAAATGAACAACGAGATTTGGGTAGAAGTATAGATTCACCATATCCATTCATCAAGACGTTGAAGACGAGAAGCTAGGGATCATTAGGAGAAATGAGTCCAATACATAAATTGTGGTCAATCTATCAATCAAATTTCCATCATCTCTTCTCATTATTGTAAACCCATTTTTCTTTTTTTATCTTCACCTCTATTTTCTCCCTTGTTTTCTTCTCTTTGAACCATATCAAATTTTCACAAACTCCTTTTAGGCCATCATTCAATAACATTCATAACTCCATTAATTGTTATCTTCCTCATTCCTTTCTTTGCAGCCAATGTTCATGTCTGAACTCGACATCCATCTACCCACGGCCTTCGGTACGTATGTCACATTTTAGTTTTCTTTTTGTTTTTATGCGCATTTTTTCACCCTCGATTGACGTGAAAACATACTTTGCGGCTTTGGTGTGGATGGGATGTCGCGTACATACAGATCCGTTTGCAGATGCGAATGCAGGAAACTCGACATCGGATGCAGGTGCGAAGGAGTACGTCCACATTCGCGTCCAGCAACGCAATGGTAGAAAGAGCCTCACAACCGTACAAGGGTTGAAGAAGGAGTTCAGCTATAGCAAAATCCTCAAAGACCTCAAGAAGGAGTTCTGCTGCAATGGCACTGTTGTTGAGGATCCAGAATTGGGCCAGGTCAGCACTCGACCTACTGACCCCATTCCGGCTCTCGGGTCCAACAGGGCACCGAAAGAGCGCGATGATGCCCGGTGTAATAATTTGACACCAACATGAGCATCCATATTAAATAAAATAATATCAAAAAGTATTTTTATTTTTACAATACCAAAGAGCATATTTTAACAAGTGTCATGGATTGAATCATATTAGGTTATCCAACTTCAAGGCGACCAAAGGAAGAACGTTTCAATGTTCCTTCTTCAGTGATTATAATCATTGGGAAAACTTTCAACTGGTAATCTAAAATTTGAATTGTTTTATGCTAATAATTTCAACTTCAAAGTTACATGTCAATGGTCAGAATTTTAAGGACCATTCTAGAAACTCACCACCATAGATAATAATCACATATGAATACATACACAGACGATAATCATCAGTGGACACAGACGATTATTTTTTTGCGTATGTACGAGTATAAATTATCTGTAATTTTCATCCGTAGGACACGGTGGGCTTTTAGCAATTTTCGAATTTTAATGTGTTGTTACAAAAGTGATTCTTGGGAACCAATGATGAGTTTTGTGACTAAAAAAGTGCAAGCACGTCACTCAATTTTTTTATTTTACATTTCAAACATCTCATGTGGTTTCCCATCCCACTTTTAATTAATTTTGAAAAATATTACATAATAATAAATGAAACTATTATTAGATATTCAATTAATAGAAACTGAAATTATTAGCACAAAACAACCTAAATCTTTATTGGCGGAAAATTTTCCTTCTTATTTTTATTATCATTCATATTGGTGGGGTTCCCAATGGGACATTGGAACCCCATGTCATGGGATGACCCGAGGGTGTTCCGGTGCCCCGTTCGTAAAATTGCCAGTTCCTAGCCCCTAACCCCCGGCAAACCCCCCCACCCCGCCCCGACCCGAACACACCCCGCCACCCCCTTCAATTGCACCGCACAAGTTGATTTTGACTTTGGAGTCAAATTTTGACTCCAAAGTCAAAATCAACTTGTGGGGTGCACTTGAAGGGGGTGGCGGGGTGTGTTCGGGTCGGGGCGGGGTGAGGGGGTTAGGGGGTAGGAACCGTCAATTTTACGAACGGGGCACCGGAGCGCCCCGGGTCATCGCATGACATTGCAATGTCATGGGAACCTTGCCGCATTCATATAGATATTGGAGTTGAAGTACTACCTGCATCCGAATTAGTTTTTTAACTTAACAGATTAAAAAATGCTTAAAAATTAAATGTGAATGATTAAAATATATTTTGAACGGCGCCAAGGAAATTGGGTCACATATTCTTTTTCAAAAAGTAAAGTCAAAATGAGAAAAAATAATTTTTTTAAAAAACAAATGAAAAAAAAGAAGTGTATAATTTTTGTAAGGCGAGGCAGGGTGTATTTCATTCGTAGGGAGTGTTCGTCGTTGAATTCTAACTCATTTTTTGGCTTTTGCTTTTTTGAAATGGAGCGTTTGGGGTATTTGTCAAAACCTAAATATAAAAAACACTAATTCCCACTTATAAGCTTTCTTCCTAAAATCAATAACAAGCACTCCATATTGTGTGCAGAAAGGAAGTTAAAGCTAGGAATGAAACAATAATAGTATTCTAAAATAAGGTTTATTTTTTGTTTTAATTTTGTCAAGCAGGCTGGCATTGTAAAGAAGGAGCATATTAAGATACATGGTTTCTAGCTAAGTTATTATTGGAGCAAAGAGATATCTACTGCAAATTAGTACTAATTATTCTCTTCCATTTGAGGCAGGGGTTTCTTGGAAAACAACCTCTCTACTTCTAAGGAGGGATAAAATCTGCCTTTGCTGGGATTTTAATAGGTTTCTCGTTATTGTATGTTTCATTAACCAATACATTTAGTTTGATTTTGTGCAAAATGTTACTCTGTTTTTTTTCTTTATCCACATCTTTTATTATTCTGCCGAATGACTCCTACAAATCAGTCTATCTCAATATGCGGTGTTTAAGAAAAATAGAATAAGCTGATATAGAGGGCGTTAAATTTGCTGGGAAACAATTACTGGATTGACCAAACACACCCTAAAGCAAACTTTAAACGTGTCATTGGAACGAGTTAGTAGCCGATCGACTTAGTAAAGAAACACTTCAATCCATCGGTGACAACACATAGAATGATAGAAACAGCCAAAAAGAAAAAAAGTTTGACTTTTAGCACAAATTACAAGCATTTACCTAGGCATTTTGAAGAACCCTTTTTCCAGAAGCTTGTGTTCTTATACATTGCTTTGCTTGTAGAATTTGGTGTCAAGTACTTGCTTCCCACACATTGCACATACTCCTTCACAACAAAAAAAAAATTCAATTAGTATGTGACAAATCCATAACTATTTACATAAATAGATGTTTAAGTGTTAAAAGCTTCACACACTATACTACCTTTGCTGTAAGCACAGGTATGGCAATATTTTCCATCTTGATGCACTTGTTGCTTACATATAATGCACTTGGTACTTCCAGTTCCATATGGCGTCCATCTGCACAGAAGTGTACACTTCTTTATTACAGAGTCTTCATTTTTTTAAACAAAAGAGATTGCCACTCAAATGAAGACTAGAGCGATACAATGTAAGCGAGAGAACTTCGAATCCCTTTTTTCCCACATAAATTTATTTTTGTGCAATGATTAAGTTCTTCTAGAAAACATTAATAAACAAACAGATTATACGTAGAATGATAGGCTAATCACATCTAGCATGTAAGGAGTGCAAGCTAAATTCACCCAAATATATGATCAGCTTGTTATGACACATAACCAACGTCATGACGAAATGTCCAAATCAGAAACTGTTGCATCTATCTGGGCAACTAGTTAACCAAACCCAACAAAAGATTTTGATTTTTTTTAAAACAAACTAGTAAGTTAATGCTTGACAGCATAAAATAATCAAGATTATAAAATCTATACTCAATAGCCATTTAAGATAAAACCAGCCATCCATTATATTAGGAAGCAGAAAGCAGTGTCATTTGCAAGGTCAGGACAACTAAGAAGAATATGTCAATGTATAGTCTCAATCAAAACCCAACAAACTCTTATTAAAGGGAAATTGTGGCAGATATATGCTTTTGAGGAATGCCTAACCGAATGCCACAAAATTAAAACACTAAGACAACTAAACTAGCACGGGGTACAATTAAAAAAAGTATCAAACTTCGATATCAGCACCTCACTTTGTTATCAAATTCAAACGCTTGATAATATAATCTCATATCGAACACTTAAGCTAAAGAAGACTGATATATAAAGAATATGAGTTACTCCTCTCATGGCCAATTAGTTTTGAGTTGGAAACTCAAAATTCTACGTGGTATTAGAGCCAAGGCTTAGGAGCTAAAAAACTCCAGGTGTATTCACGCAAGGAAAAAAACCCCAAGTTGCAATTGAAGGGGTATGTTGAGACACTTGAGAATATAATCTAACATCAAACACTTGGGCTAGAAAATACTAGTAATATATAAGAATATGAGTTATGCCTCCTATGGGCAATTGGTTTCGGATTTGAATCTCACAACTATACCCTAACCACTTTCGCTCCCAAATTTTGAAATTGAATTATAAATGTGCAGCTTCGATCAATTTGCCAGAAATTCTAACCCTTTCACCCCAGAATTCGATAAATTTGACAGGAACTCTGATCCTTTCATCCCCAAAATTTGATCAATTTGGCAACTTATAGGATAATCATGTACTACTATTAATGAATTTTTTTTCTAAAAACAAATGAATAAACGAACGGAAACTGAAGAAACCGCACCTGTTCTTCTTAGAAAGGAGTTTGTTCTCGTTGATCTTCCGCCCTCCGCCTTCGGTTGTGTTATGAGCACCTTCTTTCCACTTGTCCGGCACTATCACCTTCGTCAGCTTCTTCTCGCCTGCATCCACCCCCAATTCACAAAACCCTAACTTTCAAAATTTCGCACAAAACTTTTCTCCAGCGCATACATATATGACGATACATCGAAAGAGACGGAGAATTTGACGAAAACTTACACTTTTCGCAGACCATTGTAGCGGAACGACGAGTCTCTGAATCGGATGTGAGCAACAAAGGAACAACCGAACAAATACGGACCCGATTGATTGATTACCCGAGGAAGATGGAAATTTGTGAATTTACAAACACGCCCTTTAATATTCTCTCTCTCCTACTTAACTTCGTACTCCTTACATGGGTAGTTCGTGAATTGACGTCACAATTTAAAAAATTGTAGTCTCTTAAAATCATTTTTTATTTTGATCAAATAGTGATACGTTTTGATCATAAATTATGAAAAAATAAATTTAATTATAATACAAATTTAATATAATAGAGTTCATTTTATTATATAGGTTTGATATATCAAATTTTATATCACTTACTCCCTAGGTCCCAGAAAGAACTATTTATTGTAAATTCCGTGATTTTTAAAATGATTTTATTTACAATTTGGTAAATAAATACAGAATAAAAAATTTATATTGAAAAACTATATCGAAAATTCTATAAAACAAGAGTTGACAAAATTATTTTATTTTATCAAATGATCATTGATAACATGCAAACAAATAAGAATTATCGAGAGACTGTAAAAGTAATGAGGTATTTTTTTGGATGGAGCGAGTATATATTTAGATTATGTTTAATTTAAGGTAAACAGTATCAATCTTTGACTAAAATAAGTCAAAATAAAAAAAGTTTTCACGACTTAGAGTCTAGAGGAAGTAGTATCTTTTTATGTACGGAGTATATACTTTCTCTCTTTCTCTCCAATAACATCTATCAAGACAGTTCTTTCAAACAAGAGATCGCAAATATGTTCATCAATAAAGCACTCCCTCCGTCCCTTATAGATGTTCCCAATAGCCCTTTTTCTTAATCCACAATAGATTTTCTCATTTCATTTTTTAACAATCAAAATACCACAACTACCCTCACTTACTTTATTTATTACACCTCACCCACCTCATTTAATACATTCCACCCATTTTCATTAAGGGTATTATGGCAATCTTTCACCTTTTTTCAACTCTCCTTAAAAACCACCAAAAGTCAAAATGAGAACATCTTAGGGGACGGAGGGAGTATCTAAAAAACAAAATGACAAGTGTGGGCCATTGGCATAGAGGCATTTTTTTCGGGGCTCAACATTTTTAATTTTTTAATACTACGATTATATTTTACGGAGTATGTATATTTTATACTTCATGCGTCCAACAATAAAATTCTCGTTCATTATTCAAATAGTCAAATTTTATTCACTTTATTGGCATATTTTCGTGTCGTACTTGATAAAATAATATAGCCATGTCACTTTTAGTTTTGTAGACCTTTTCATGTAATTTTAAATATGTAATTTTTATTTTTTAATTCTATACCATTTTTCATATAAAATTATTTAAAAATAACTTCAGTTAAACATCGTAACGCGCAACGAAAACTGTATTTATGGATGGAGAGAGTATAACAACTTAAATTTTTAAGGTAATTATTACGATACTTAATTACGGAGTATAATATTATGATTTTGTTATGCATACTATTATAATATTAATTATTGTTTGAAATAAAATAGTATATACGGAGTATAATTTAATTTGTTTCTTTCTTTCCAGCGGAGCTTAAATGATTATTTTTTGCGGCGGCTCAAAAAAAGCTGTACTCACATGGGTTTTGCGGTGTTGAATGTTGATGGATGAACAATTTTATTTAGTTGCAATGGATACCCTCTCTCCCTAATGAATTTTAATCCATCGTTATAATATTAAGGGGACGTTTTCCATGACATTGGACCTCATATTGAGGAATAATAGTTCGGATTCGTTATGATGTACTGTTCGTAAAATTGACAGTTGTCGCACCCTGCTTAATTGGGCAGAGTAATGATGGGATACTCCTTTGGTATTGTTTCAGTCCGGTTCCGGTTTTGGAACTGGTGGTTCTGGTACCGCCAAACGGTGGATCCACCACCCGCACCCGTTTGTTAGCGGTGACGGTACCAGTTCCAGATCCGACGATTATGGTTCTAATTGCGGTCATAATATATTTTTTATATATTTATGGCTAAATTTTTTGCCTAGATGTAGTTGGCATTTGAATAATAATAAAAATTGGATAGTACATAAGTATCAACTACATTTAATGTCAATTCAAAAAAAGTGACAAATTAGAGAATGGTAAAGAAACTCTCGAAGTAGTTTATAAATTAATCACCTAAAAAACTACCGAGTAATTTATAATTATTAAAAAAAGCTAAGTAAATCGGTCGTTCGAATTACCACTTTCCTCCATGGTTGCATCTATGTAGTTTTGCGTATCGATGTCATACCCATTCTCTTGGGCTGGACACTTCGCCAAGAGCCAATCTGGATTGAAAACTAGAGTCTCCAATTATTCATCTTTTATACCCCCGTACATTTAAGAATAAGAACTCTGGTTACTGCTGCTTTTCTCTCTCTCTCTCTACCAAGAGCCAGAGCTCCATTATTGAGAAGCTAAGGGAGATGAGGAAGCCATCTTCATCAATGGCCAACCCCATCATCCTCCTCCTCCATTTCACTGCTTCTCTAATGGCTCTTCTATCATCATCTCGGGCGGCCCAGCTTTCATCTTCTTCTTCATTCGATGAAAACTTCAGCAAGAGCTGCCCAGAAACCAACTTCAAAACCTCTGAAGATGGTCAGATCTGGTTTCTCTCCTTGGACAAAAATGCAGGTTCATATCCCACCAATTAAACATAAGATGTGTTCTTTTTTTTTTAATTGCATTTATAATTATTTCTTCTCAGATCTCATTACATCTACCAAATGCTTTTAAAAATTAAGAAACTACTGGCTTTAAATCATGTGTTTATACACTGATTATTAGACTAATAATTACTCTGTAAATATTATTTTAATGACAATACAAAACAGGTTGTGGGTTTGCTACAAAGCATAAGTACAGATTTGGTTGGTTCAGCATGAAGATGAAACTGGTGGGAGGTGACTCTGCTGGTGTTGTCACTGCTTTTTATGTGAGTCAGTAATAAAGTCAATAGGAGATAGAATATTATTATTATAATAATTGTTATTCTAAGATAATTGTGATTAAATAAGACTAATTATTATCTATGAATCACTTTCAAAACTACTATTACAACAACAACAACCCAGTTAAATCCCACAAGGGTGGGGTCTGGGGAGGATGTGTGTACGCAGACCTTACCCCTACTCGAAAGTAGAGAGACTGTTTTCAAAGAGACCCCCGGCTCAACGTCGAAAGTTGCATTGCTTGACTAACTGCTACTTCATTAATTAAAGAAGCGCAGACAGTTTAGAGATCCATTTTGATTTATTCCGTCACACCCCAAAGCCAAAAAATGGTAAAATTTTGGCTTTGGGGTGTGACGGAATAAATCAAAATATGGAATAAAAGAGACTACATGAGTCATATATATATGGGGAAAACACCAACTTTTACTCTTATAACCAACAATATTATATTTACAAAGTACGGAGTATAATCGATGTGTTGAATTATGATTTTTCAATCATATAATGAAACAAGAATAATGGTTAAGATAATAATGGGGTAAACCCGTGATTGAATGATTGAGCTGAGAAGACGACTTGGTCTTGATCTTGATCGGGTTCCTGTTTAGGGTGTATGGTTTAGGATGAGATTAGACGATCTTTAGGTTTGGAGTAATTACCCAGAAAACCCTAATTAGTATGGTAAGAGTAATTACACGTCTATACAATAATTACCAATAATATACTCCGTATTAGAGTAATTTGGTAATCGGTCAATTAATGAGATAAATAATCTCAACTTTACTCGTTCTTTCAAAAATCATTACAGATGTGCTCCGAGTACAATGATAAAGGGGAAGGATGGGGGAGTAGAGACGAGCTAGATTTCGAGTTCTTGGGGAACAGGACAGGGCAGCCTTACATTATTCAGACCAATGTGTACCAGAATGGCACCGGCGGTCGTGAAATGCGCCATGTTCTCTGGTTCGACCCTACCATGGACTTCCACACCTACTCCATTCGCTGGAACCCTCACATGATTGTGTAAGTAATATTTTAGTGCCCTACCAATTCATCTACATACCTAGTAGATAATGTGTCTGTTTGGTAATAGCGTTAGCGTCTTGAAAAAGTTATCTACGGGTATCGTTTAGTAGAGCTGGCCAATCGGTCAGTGAGGTCGGGTTCAGTCACTTCGAGTTTGGGTTGAGAACTGTACGTATGTTCATGACCCAGTGTCATTGGTTTCGGGCTGACCCAACGTGTTATGACTTTGCTTTTTAAATTTTTTAAATTCACATTACTTGTATTTTATATTAAATAAATTTAAAATATCAAAAAATATGTATTAAATCTATTAGATTATTTTATTTTAAAATCCTGAAAATTTTTTTAGATACATAAATCAATATAAAGAATTTAGAAAATGCTTAACTTTTAAGAAAAAAAAAGATAATTATGCAATATCATTAACAAGAATTCTGAAAATATAAATTTATACATTAAAAAGGAGTAGTAAAGTGTATAATTTTGAAAAAAACTATTACTTTAGAAGGTCAGGTCGGATTTGGTCACACACTCACCCCAAGTTAAACATATACTTTACTGGCAGCCAATCATTATCTGTGTGTGTTAGTTTTTCATATATAGAGTTCACAAACACATTTTGTTATGTTTATGGGATGTAGGTTCTACGTGGATAGAGTTCCCATAAGAGTGTACAAAAATGCAAACTACACAAACAACTTCTTTCCCATAGAGAAGCCAATGTACTTGTTCTCAAGCATATGGGACGCCGACGACTGGGCGACGAGGGGCGGTTTGGAGAAAACCGACTGGAGAAACGCGCCGTTCGTGTCCACGTACAAAGACTTCAACGTGGACGCCTGCCAGTGGGAGGACCCTTACCCGGCGTGCGTGTCCACCACGACCCAACACTGGTGGGACCAGTACCCGGCGTGGCACCTCTCGCCCGACGAGCAACTCGACTACTCTTGGGTGCTTAGGAACCTTGTGATGTATGATTATTGCCCGGACTCCGACCGGTACCCGACCAAGCCCGAGGAATGCTGGCTCAGTCCGTGGGACTGATCGATTCGTCGCACGATTATCCGAATGATTTTTTTCATGTTTTTACATACATTACATACGGAGTCCTCGTGAGGACATTACTGAATTGAGTGTACTATATATATATATATATATATATATATATATATATATATATATATATATATATAGATTTTGGTTCTGGTGAGAATGCGATCTTAGGAGAGAAATGAGAATGAATTTGGTGCTTTAGATTGTGCGCACGATGCATCAGATCCAACGGCTAGATTTCATTCTCATTTCTCTCCACAAGGTGCATTCTTACAGGAACCGGCCCATATATATATATATATATATATATATATATATATATATATATATAGGGGCCGAATCCCGTGAGAATGCACCTTGTGGAGAGAAATGAGAATGAAATCTAGCCGTCGGATCTGATGCATCGTGCGGCTCAGATTGCATCCTGCGCTCAGATTTTGAGATAGTGCATTTTCGAAGGTTTATGATGCATTTCAACGTGATGCATTTTCGCACCATTTTGGTGCATCTAATTTTGATGAAATCTTGACCTTTAGATCTCACAATCTAAAGCACCAGATTCATTCTCATTTCTCTCCTAAAATTGCATTCTCACCAGAACCAAAATATATATATATATATATATATATATATATATATATATATATATATATATATATATATATATATATATATATATATATATATATATATATATATGTGGGCCGGTTCCCGTGAGAATGCACGTTGTGGAGAGAAATGAGAATAAAATCTAGCCGTCAGATCTGATGCATCGTGCGGCTCAGATTGCATCCTGCGCTCAGATTTTGAGATAATGCATTTTCGAAGGTTTATGGTGCATTTCGACGTGATGCATTTTCGCACTATTTTGGTGCATCTAATTTTGATGAAATCTAGACCCTTAGATTTCACAATCGAAAGCACCAGATTTATTCTTATTTCTCTCTTAAGATTGCATTCTCACCAGAACCAAAATCTATATATATATATATATATATATATATATATATATATATATATATATAAAATTTTGGTTCAGGAAATAATTAAGGTTGATTAATTCAAAAGAAAAGAATTATTGTGTGAAATGATTCATATTTTTATTTCTGGTTATATTGTCCATATATGTCAAATATTAATTTTAATTTCTTTCTTTACATTTGTGCCAGTCAAATTATAATCTCTTTAGTGCAAATTTCACTTTAATGTTTGGTGAGATTGTTTTTGTTTACTCCGTATAAAATATGCTACGGGTATTAAAGGTGCATACATTTAATTCTTTTTGCACTTTAAATTGATAATAAATTAAATAAAATTAACTTTATTAACTATATTTGCTCATATATATTTTTTCCCAACCTATTTAAGAATTAAGATGTCATTGGATCAAAATGTCTTTGATAGTTGACTTCTATGAAGTACTCCATATAATACATAGTAAGGGGAAGGTTGCAGGAGATGAAGAATGTAGAAGGGTTGGGGAATGGGAATCAGAAACTCGAATATGTGGCGGAGAATGGGAAAAGCTTATCTAAAAGTGGAGAAAGGGAATGATTTTTTTAATAAACAAACAACAACAAAGGAAATCAGGGAATCTCATTCTGTTTCCTGATTCCCTTACCTCCTAACCAAACGCTCTTTAGAACTTTCAAATTTTACAAGTAATTTGATTGAATTTTACAAATAATATGATTAAATTTTGCAGAATTTTAGAACGTTCAAAATTTACAATCTTGGTAAAAAATTTTAAATTTTTATTTCATTATACCAATGTCCAATAAGAATTAAAAGTAATTAAAATATAAAATATGTCCTTCAAAAAAGAAAGTAATTAAAATATAGTAAAATTTATCCACTTTAATTCGAAAAATCATTAAAAAAAATACAGACAAATATTGGCTATGTTCTTCCAAAGATCACTATCAGAGAGCTTCGCAGCAGCCAAAGCAAATGTCACACCCTCACAAACCTCAGAAACTTTACCACAGAAACATTTCAGATTCATCTTCTCCCCCGCCCTTCAAACCAGACTGGAGATCAAGAATCAGACTCGCCCAAATCGTCACCCAAATCTCCACCATTCTCACTCAAAGGAGCAGAAGCCATTGGGCGTCACTTCTCAAGCCCTTCAAGCTCGGCTCTTCCGATTTCACCCCTCATCTCTTCCTTCAAATCTTCCACAAGACGCAGAATCACCCCTCTGTGGCTCTCGGATTCTTCAATTACGCCTGTAAGAATCTAGGGTTTATACCGGACCTCAAAACCCTTTGTAAACTCGCCCGGGTTTTATTCGGGTCCGGACTCTCCGCACAATCAAAACCCATATTGGGTTCTCTGGTTCAAGACTATCCCGCCAGTCGGATCGTCCGGGCATTGGTTAAAGGTACAGACTTTGACACTCGCTCTTCCTTGTTGAGCTCTTTGCTTGATTGTTACTGCGACGGCCGTTTGTACCTGCAAGCTCTGGAGGTTTATCAGAGATCAAAAGATTATGGCTGTTTGGTTTCAATTTGTGGTTGCAATGCATTGCTAGGGGGATTACTAGACAAAAATGAGATTAGAATGTTTTGGTGCTTCTACGGTTTGATGGTTCGGGACGGGGTTTCTGGAAATCTGTTTACTTGGTCTTTGATTGCTTTAGCTCTAAGTAAAGATGGAAAGTTTGAAAGGATTGTTAAAATTTTCGACATGGGTATATATTGTCCCACAATGTATGATCTTACAATCGAGGGTTATTGTAAAAGAGGGGATTTTAAAGTTGCTCTTATATATCTAGATGAGATGCAAAACAAGGGGATAGACCCTAGCTTTAGTACCTTTAGCTGTATTCTTGACGGGGCTTGTGAATTTCGTGATGTAAAACTGATTAGTGATGTTATTAATTCTATGGTGGGCAAGGGGTACCTTCCAAAAAAGATTCACGAAGATTATGATTTGGTTATCCAGAAGCTTTCCGATTCAGGGAAGACATTTGCTGCAGAGCTTTTTTACACGAGAGCTAAAGAGGAGAAGATTGAGCTTCAAGGAACAACTTATGGATCTGTTTTAAGATCACTGTCAAATGCAAGACGAGTAAAGGATGCTATTAACTTCTTTGATTCGGCAGTGGCGAAGAGAAATGATGTCATCAGTGATGCATATCTTTTGCCATTTTTTAAGATGCTCTGCGAAGAGAGTCCATCAGAGGATGTCAGCAGATTGTTTAAAGGACTGATAGAAAGGGGATTGACATTGGCTCCTTGTGTTGGCCAAATCTCTGCATATATAACTTCTCAATGCCAAAACCGTTGGTGGAAACAAGCCGAGGAGCTTTTGAATGTAGTTTTAAACAAAGGAATTTTGCCAAAGGCGTCATGTTTTAGCTTTTTGGTGAAGAATTATTGCTGTAGTGGACAGATCAATTCTGCCATTTCATTGCACGCTAAGGTCGAGGGACTTGATGGTAATTTTGATGTAAACACATATATTAAACTGCTCGATGGGTTGTTTAGAGAAAAAAAGATTGAAGAAGCTATCAGGATATTTGATTACATGAGAATGCATGATGTGTTGAGTAGTGAAAGTTTTTCAATCGTCATTAGACGGCTTTGCGCTGAAAAGAACTTCAAAAAGGCCATGAGATTGCATGATGAAATGCTGGAGATGGGGCTTAAACCTGATGCGAAAAAATATAAGCACTTGATCTCTGGTTTCAAGTGAGGTTCTGAAGACATGGCAGAATTTCCTATGACAACAATACCCCCAAGAGGTAAGAACTAGTGTAGTCCATTGAAGGATCTGTTTTTGCTTACGTGGTCGTCCTTTGTATGTAAAGTGGAATAAAACATAATGACTATTTAAAACTGCCCGCGTTTCTTTTATAGTGAAGTACACCCACCGTTCCAAAATAATTCTCTTTTTTCACTATTTACATGGTCAAACTTTTTCAACTTTCTTTTTCTATTTTAATTGCTCATTTGATAAAATAAAACGGAGTATAGTCTTTTCCTCTATTGTTTCGTAGAACTTGTGACGTAGTTTCTGAATATTTACTATGTATTTTTTATTTTTGAATTTCACACAAATTTTCCAATAAATTTAATAAAAAACAACTTGAGCCAAACATCATAAGTCGCAATGGGAACTTCATTTTGGGACTGAGGGAGTAGCAGTTAGTCAATAACGCTCATCATGGGTCATTTGGAAATAACTGTTGTCGTCCTCCAACATGGGGTTTTGTTATTGTGTTATTAATTCACATTTACCTATGACCCCTAACACACACATACACCTTTCCTTTGGGGGTTTTGTGGCTGTCAACCATCTACCAGACTTTATTTTTGTTTACCCCACATTCCTCTGATTTGTTTTCTTCATTTTATTTCTACATTCTCTCTCCTCAAAACCATTTCCCCCCTTGGAAACAAGGAGAAAAAAAACACTATGAACCCTATAGATATTGAAATTCTTTTAGCAAAGACCCACCCTTTATAAATTTTTTTCAATAATTTGTTTCCAATATTTCTATCATCGGCTCCTCGCTAGTCGCTATGTTTATTAACCATGTTGGTTATTTTTCATGAAGATTTCAAGAAGAATATCATTTGACAATATCTGAAGGAAGGTTATGAGGAATGGCATTGTGAAGACAAGAGTGGAAAAAAGTTGTCTTTTTTCATCTCCTTTCTTGTCTACCATACTTGCATTGTTTTATCTTTGAAAAGGTAATTTCTTTTCTTCATCGTTCATTCATTTATTCTGATTCCGGTCCATATAGAACATGATAAATAATGATTAAATATTCTTTGTGAAAATTTTACGACGGCAGAAAGAAGAGAAGCTTTAATTGCAAGACTCTCATCGGAGAAGAAGACCGTTAGGTCGGGCATATTTGTTTGGGTCTCTTTCATGGAAGCCATGATGAAGGGGACTTTCAAGGCAGGGTTCAAATACATATCAAATATTTTTGGTATTGCCTTTATTTTCCCCTTTCCAATTTCTTTCTTTTCATGTAAATTAGATTTTCTTTTCGTATATAGAAAAAAATTGAAAAAAACATGTAAATGTTTATAGTTGTGAAGGAGGACGATATAGAGATCGGATTCCCAACGGATGTAAAGCATGTAGCACACATTGGATGGGATGGCCAATCCGCCGGCTCTGCACCTACTTGGGTATGTATATATCAAATCTTTGTAGTATAATTTAGTTTTATTAATTCAAATGATACACACACACACACACAAACAATAGACTAACATGCCCTTCTATCTATTAGTGTTCAAACAAAGCTAGAATAATTACATGGAGAATTATTATTGTCTTCTAAAACAAGACCTTTCTTTTATGTGAAACTGAATGAGAAGATGAAAGAGTTCAAGTCCGGGCCCGACTTTACTTCGTCATCAATCGGTAACGTTGGTCGTAAACCGTCGTCACCCGACTTTTGCAAAGATGATTTGACATCTTCGAGAGACATCAGTGGGGCCCACGCCATTCCGACGAGGAAACAGAGACGGAAGAAGTCCAGAGCGGTATCTTCGTCCGGCTCCAGTTTCTCCTCGTCGGCATCGCGTGCCCAGCCCAAATCTAAGGCTAAGCTTGTCGCAGAAGAAGGCAACGATCGTCCCAAACCTTCGGACATACACGTCGTGTAATGTTGAACTTGTTCACGCCGGATGGGGGTGTTTTTTGCCATTTGTCATTCTTTTCTGGAGAATGTTACTTTTATCCCATATGTGACACTGAGGTTGACGCTATCAGAGACAATCATGCAAAGAAAGACATTTAGAGTTTGTTTATAGAGTGACATTTTGGAGGGGATCCCTTTGCCCTAAGCTATTTCTTTTCAAAATCGATTTAGATTTAGGTTTGTTTATTTTTGACAAGGTTCTAAATCCCAATTTCAAACATCAATTTTTAACTTGGTTCCTTTTAACCTGAATTTAGTTCCTTCTAATCTTAGAAGTCATACTAGAAACCCACAACTCCACAAGATTTGATACTAAAAGTTTGACACCAAATATTTTGCAAATATACAGATAGTCATTGTCTGTGTCGCATAAAAATTATATTAACCCCACTTTAATCTTACTTTTGACCCTCATTGTCTTCACAGACATTACTAACACGGAACAATGTTCCGTGTTTGTAATATCTGTGAAGGCAATGCGGGTCAAAAGTAGGTTAATATAGCATGACTCAAAAATTAATTGACTATGTATATCAGTATATCTATAAAATATTTGGGGTCAAATTCTTATTGGGTTTGTAACATTTTTTTTGTAATTTTAGTTTTTGGTTAGTGGTTCCAGTTGTTGATTAGGAATTCAGGAATGAGTATAAAGCAGATTTGCATGATTTGACGTAGCAAAAGGGCCTAATTTTATTGGAAATAATTTAGTGGATGGTTTTTGGTTTGACTTATTCCGATTGGGTTGACCAAAATTGAGTACAACCGAATACAGCCTTGCACGTGTATTTAAATAGGGACTGTTTCTAGGCCCATAAAGCACTGTTGTATTTATGTACACAGTAACTTTTATCAAAATTAAGAGCGTATTATTTGTGTTAGTGCTTATTGACATATTGTTAATAATCAATTTTTAATTTTTACATTGTTTATAAGTTGAATATATGACGTACATGATAGATACGTTGTTTGGGATTATTCATAAATAGTTAGAAAGAGTTTTGTAAATAATTTATAAAATTACTCTGTCAACTCTTATCTAGGGAGAATATAAAAGTCAAACTAGTTAAGACTTGGGTGGAGAGGGTGATTTGGGAGGGAGGGAGAGAGTAGGACCAATTAAATTACTTCAATTTACATAAAATACCAAGTCTATAATAATATTCATTGGTGTACACATTGAAAATATATGGAACCGTGTTTGGGCAATTAATAAGATTTTACAGTGACATTAAACAGTAACATTCTTGAAACGAAATAGAGAACTTCAATTTATACCCCAAAGACAATAACCATACAATTGCATATGTTTTTCTTTTTAGTGTACACCAAAATTTAGGGCCCAAATTTTTTGAGTATTAAAAAATATTCTTATTTCCTTTTTTATTTTCTGGCTTATCTTTCTCGACTTCTGGTATCCTCGTTTAATTTACACCGCCACCAATTCATTCTTTCATCTCCTTTCTTCTTGTGTCCATTTTTTTAGTTGCGTTTTTTAAGGTTATTTGTAATGTCCCACCAACGCTCACTCTAAATCAACAGCCACTCAGTGCCATCACGACACCATCTCACTCATTTTACACCTGTAATGTCTCACCACCACTGCAATGAGTGCACTTTTATTATCAATAAAGTGAATGAAATTTGACTTGTCTTTATTTCCAAATAATAAGTTTAATAACGAACTTTATCTTAATTTATTCGGAGTAATTTGTTTCATACTTTCATTTTATTATTAAAAATTTCAAATTTCAAATGTTGTTTGAGAAATCATAGAATTTCAATTCTAAATTTTGAATTTTAGAGTCGGCAAAGACACTAACGCAAGAGATCGATATGTAGGGAACTATCCTATATATATATGTAAAAGAGGGTTTCAAAGTTGTGGTGACGACACGTGTCATGCCACACGTGCATACTAATGACACGTGTCCCGCCACGCGTATATCACATGACACATGTACGTCCATCCATGCATGTGAGTTAATTTTCTATTAAATAATCCGTATTTTTATTTTTTATAAACTCTTCACTTTCCAACAATAAAAAACTATTATTTTTATTAACTTTTTATAAACTCTTCACTTTCTGACTATGTTAAAACCAATTTATTGTTTTGACGTATCTTAAAAATATGCACGATTATTTTATAATTTTAGAAAATTTATGTATATAATTTATTGATTAAAAAGATGTTGCTTATAATTTTTAAAATTATCCATCATATCAAAAAAAAACTAATTACATATAAATTTTATCACACGTGCATCTTTATTAAATTCATATTTTAGTTGTTTTTCTTATTACATTACTTATTTTACTATATTTTTTTCAGCAAACTAAACAAAGTAAAAATTTAATTGAAGGATTACATGTTACACATACAAATATGCATTATCTAATGATGTGACATTCCTTAATTGATCTATTCGATATTTTTATATTAATTTTTATTAATTAAAACAATTTTCATTATTATTTTATTTGATGACCATTAATTTTGCATAAAATGTTTATTTCATGGAGGCACTACACCTCCCCACATGTCATGTGGCACATGCATGTATATATTTATTATTATTAAATTTTTATAAAAACTTCACTTTCTTACATTAAATAACTTATATTAAATTTTTATAAATCCTTCACTTTCTTACACTAAATAAGCATTACTGTTGAACAAAAAGAAAATTATTATTATCAAATTTTCAAAATAGTATTTTAATTTTTTTTATCAAATATAAATAATTATTAAATACAAATTTATTTCAAACTTTTTATCCTTTTACATACTACAAATAAAAGAATCCACCATTTATTTATATTCTTATTTCTAACAAATAACTATATTTTATTAACTCTATATTTATTAACTATATATTTTACTTCAAAATGTTTTTTTGGCAACATTATTAAATTTTTTATATAATATTTCAAAACATTAAATTCAATAAACTAGATTTGTTTTTGTTCTGGGATAACATGTGGCATATATGTCATATACCACATACGAATCTTTCAATGATTTATCATTACTTAATTAGTTTATTTTGCATTTTTATTTTATTTTTTTAATAATTAAATCAAATTTCAATATTATTTCATTTGATAAAAATTTGATAATTTTGGTCAAGTCGCTCTATATATACTTTGACCACAAAGTGTACAAAAAATATATTATATTTAATTATAATGTAAATTTTGAAAAAATGTATCTATTTAAAATATTATTTTCATATATCAAGTTTTTATGACATTTAATTATTTAAAATTGTATTTAAAGTATTACGTAGTTTTACCAAAAAATCCTAAAAGAGGGTATATAGATTAAAAATCTTAATATATTTTATTTGATTATTGTATTTATTTGGAGTTTATATGTTATACCATTTAAAAATATGTAACATACATAATTAGTTATATATCTAAAAAAAGTATAAAATTTATTAATCTTTTAAAAAAGAAATCCTGACGTTGTTTTCAATAAGGTATTTATCATTTTATCTTTTATTACTTCATTAAGGTAAAAATTACGGCTAGCCAAATTTATACTGTTTCACACACACACAGATATATATATATATATATATATATATATATATATATATATATATATATATATATATATATATATATATATAGACACACACACACACATGCATACATACACACACACACACACATATATATGTATATAGTTGTGTGTGTGTGTGTGTATGTATGTATGTATATGTATGTAAAAGATAGTTTAGGGGTTGTAGTGTTGACACATGTCATACGTGACAAGACAGTAAACGCCAACGCGTACATACCTCAAACATTAAACGCCAACGTGTAGGCCAATGTGTGCAGACACTAAGCATTGATGTTTGTCTTTCGCAATTCTCGCTTCAATAGTAACATGTACAGATGCCCAGCCGTCATATATCTCAACGAACATCAAAACACCAAAATGAACATCAACCGGTACAACGCCAAAATGAACATTTAAAATCATTACAAAAAATGAATCTCTTCAACCACCAACATCAAATTAAAAAACCCCAAAATAGAATAATATCACTCTTCACATTTCACAAAACAAAAAGATACAATGTAGCCTTTCAAAATCCTACAAAACCAAAACATACACAACCCTTTAACACATGCCCAAGCGTAGCACTGAAGAAAATTAAATCATAAATCGAACTCTCCATTTTCAACCATCGCATCAATAACATTATAACAACGAGCCCTAATAACAAGCCTGTGCGTAGCACGGGGTAGAAAACTAGTTGTTGCATTAAGAGAGAACAGTCTCTAATTGCAAGTAAATTTATGAATGACATTGAAAAAGGTGTGAATTTAATCATTTATAATTGAGTTTGTTATGAATTCAAAGAATTTGGTACATATCTAAAGAGTAATGATGGATTGAAATAATGATCTTAAGTAATTAAAAATAAAAACAAAAATACACAAATGGTAAGTTTGTGCATTTTGTAAATGTTTTATTTGTGACTCTAGCATTACTCATATCAAATCTAAATTTGTTGAATTTCTTAACAAGTAAATTGAATCAAATTCTGGACTAAAATTTAAACTCAAGTTTCCAAGCATATCATAAAATTAATCTATTTACTTGACTTCAATATACCTTTCCAGCGCCCAACTACGCCATCACTCTTCATTAAATGACTTCAATATTTACGTACGTATAGTATACGTACAACAATATATTTTCTCTGCAAACAATTTGAACACTTTCATTCTTTCTCATGGATGTATGTACTCCAGTGTATGTGCCGCGCTGACACCTTCGACCTAGCTGGATAATATATATTCCCAATTAAATTAAATACTTCCTCTGACTCATAAAGATGTTCTCATTTTGACGTTTAGAAAATTTAATGGAGGAATATTTTAGTGTTGATTTTCTAAAAATACCTTTGATGTGATGGGTAAAATATGACATAATAAAAGATAGATTACTAGTAAAAGGTATTATGTGATAGGTATTGTAAGAATTAACAACGCTAAAAGTGATTTTTTAATAAGATGAGAAAAGAATTTGTGGGACAAGAAAAAAAGAAAGGAAGAAGAATTTTTAGGACGAGGGGAGTACATATATGCATTCATATATAACACATTAGTATACTCGGAAGTGTAATTTAATTTGCAATGGCATTCTACTAGTTAAAAATTTTAATCTTGGAATCAACATTTCATTAGTAATTTATACTTTGCAATCACATTTTGTGCGCTAGTTATAAATAAGCAAACAAAACGAGTTAAATTTGACCCTTTAAATAATGGCTGAAAAGACCTATGAAAAACAGAGAGAGAGTATATAATAACAAAACATAGTTTTCTCGCATTGGACCTGTGAATCGCAGTTGTGGTCTCAAATTATCACCATAATTGTTCTCATATACTTCAATTCGTATATGCAAAGCCTATGTATGTGCTCGACATTGATGGATTTTAATCCACCAACTATAGTCTTTCTATTGCTTGTGTTAGTTCGATTCAGCTTGAGTTTGTGTATGAAATATCCTCTATTTGCAACCTACATGAGGCGATATACATGACAATAATAACTCGATCTCCTAGTCTTGTGCCATAATCGACGTGATGGCTCTAACACTATGGCACTATGTTTGGATCGAGGAAATTGGAAGAAAAAAAGAAAATGATTTTTCCTCAATTTTCTCACTAAAATAAGAAGAATTTAGTTTTCTTTCATATTAGTACATTTTGTAATCTCATTTTTTTCCTTGCACTTTTCTTTTATTTTCCTCTCTAACCAAACAAGAAAAATATTTTCCTTCTCATTTTCTTTTCTTTTCCCTCTCAAATTTCTTGAACCAAACATAGTCTAATTGCCGCTATAAGCATCGATGCACATATCCAAGCCCAATGTCCAACCCATCTCCTAGGGTGTACAACGAAGGGAAACAGGGCCTCCCACCAGCCCAAAGTCTTTAAACAAGCTGGAGCAATCAACTCGAAACGTGTTATGCCTATACACACACACACATATCGGCAAAGAGGATGACACTAAACGTGAGAATTGAGAATGGTTATCAAATTTTGGTTCATAATGACACATTTATGAATAAAATATTTCTGGTGGTTGAAAAGGTCAAATTATTTTTTCACAACGTTTTTCTTTTTTGTTTGGAAATAATGTTATTAATTAGCGCTAGCATTTTGATAATTTTTTTATGGTGTGGATAAATTTTGAAAATACTTATTAAATGTTATTGTAAGACTATCTTTTCAAAATAATAAAGCTAAATGATGAAGTTGTTGCAAACAAACGTATGTTTAAATATCATTATCTGAACCGAATACATTTCTATTTGTGCTTCAACATCCGAATCAAAACATACGTACTCCAATCCTACTCCCTCCGTCCACTTTGATTCTTCTCATTTCACTTTTCATTTGTTTCAATGCAACATTTTGACCATTAATATCTTAATTTATAGATGGATACTCCCTCATTTGAAAAAAGAATACACCTTTATTTTTTGTACATCCTACAATATACTACTACCCCATCAAAAATGTCCAAAATATTTCAAAAGAAGGGAGGGATCAGAGTACTAAATATTACTCCGTACCTAAATATTCCCTCTGCCTCAAAAGAAGCCTGCTATTCTTGTAACGATATTTGATTGAAATTGTTATTTTTAATTCAATATAAGTGAATATTAGTGTAAAATTAAAAGATAAAAATTATATATTAGAAAACTAAATCAAAAGTTTTTCGAAACAAGTGGTCACATGATTATTTTAATTTATCACATTATCGATAAAACTATACTCTATTTAAATAAGGTAGAGTTAATTTGACTAGTGAATAGTAACTAGGAGTCTTTTTAGGGACAATGGAAATATTATAAAGATATACTTCCTTCGTCTCATAAAACTTTTCAAAGAGAGAAAAAAGAATATTTTCTAATTTTTCTAGTTTTATAATAAGGTAGAATATATTCTGTAAGATATATGTGTCATAATTAGAAAACAATATCAAAATTGCCCATTTTTAGGAAACATTTTTTGTCTTTGAAATTTTTTTATGGGCTAGAAGAAGTAATGTGTTATTCGTAATTTAATGTGTTTCTTTTATAAAGCAAAGATTATTTTGAAGCAAAGATTATTTTGAATCGTCTAAAAAAAGTAAAGAAAAAAAATAAGAGTATTTAAGAACGAAAGAAGTAGACAATCAATTATGAATTTCTTCAGACAAACGATATAATTTAATCGTCTGTAAACACATACAATCACATACTCCGTAGTTTTATATGAATAAAATGAGAGAGATTGGGGGGGGGGGTGGGGTGTCACCCCCTACTCATGCTATACCCCTCCTCAGCGAGCGACGCAGTATATATTAAACACCACCAGCCCCCCGCCATAAATGCTATTTCATCCTCCCCATTAAGCTCCGCAATAACTCCTCCCCACTGCCACACACACATCTTCTTCAACCTCTTCTCCTTCCCCCCTCTCTCTCTCTATCTCTTTCCCTCACACCCCTATTCTTTTCACAAATTAATAATCAAACCCTATTTATCTTCTCCTTTCTCCATCTACCCCCTCTTCTTTTTCCTCCACCCACCATGTTTCCATCTTTCTTTCTTTCTCCTCCCCTTTCCCCGCCGTTAGCCGCCGCCTAACGCCGCAGTTGACTAGGTTTCCGGCGACGACCGGACCCTTTGTCCCGGCGACCAGATCTAGGGCACCACTGTTCACAAGAACCCTTCAAACCTTAAAACGTACGTGCGGACATACTCTCCCATGGCGGCTTCAAAGTGGAAACAGTAGTGGTACGTGGTAAGTTTCCATTCTGACTTTTTAACTTACGTTTTTTGAGAACAAATAAATAAGTAAATAAATAAATACTGTAAATCTTTTGTTTCTTTTAAAGAAAGAAAATGTCACTGATTAATTATGGGTCAATGTGTTTTTATGGCTCCACCGAGATATTCGTTTGCGTCATTTATTATTATTGGTGAAAATGTAACAGCGGTCAATCAGCAGTAGTTAATTATTTGTATTTTCATTCAAAATAAAAATGTACAAAAAATTTAAAAAGTTAACTAGAAATAAAGACCAGTGGATTGTGTTCACACTAATGTGTTTTTTTTTTTCAAAAAAAAAAAAAACACTTGTGTTTGTAAAATTGTGCTACGTGGTTCTTGCTAGTTTTCTTGTTATTTTAAAACATTCTTTTACTTATCATTAGATGATATACAGACAATAAATCTACATTTTCTATATAAAAAAAAGAATCTTAAATTCCATTGCTTACACCTTAGTGAAAACAAATGTGTTTTTTTCTTCCTTGAGAGAGAAAACCCTAGTTGCTACTAACCCAAACGGGCTTTATTCATTTCATGAAGAAATCTCGTCAATCAAATTAACTATGGTAAGTGAGTGGGTGTTACTATATGTCTATATTTGCTCTTAAATTAATTTAATCTGTTTTTGGCTATTCAATCCTTTTTTTTATTTTTGGGTTCATATATATCATCTTCTTCAATTGAATCCCCCTTTCTCCTTTCGATCTACTTAATTATATTATACTCAATATTTTGATCTAACAAACACATAAGATTGAACAAGGCGACGAAGCATGCACGGTGGATCGGAGCCGTTGACCGGTGATGTGAGGCCACCAGAATCACGCAACGTGCATGTATGTACGTGTTGACTTTTATATCGGTGCACCATGCAGTGATTCCGGTGGCACTACATCATCGGTGGACGGGACGGTCTTGCCACCAACATTTGGTGTACCATTAGTTGTAATTCATTATTTTGAACCATTTTTTATTAACAGGCTAAGGGTGACTCAAACGCCGCTCTGTCGCTATATATCCAGCTATATATCCAGTGTTATTCTCCTGCAAACATAAATTTGAGTTTTTAGTTGAGATGTATGTTGACTTAAAAATCATGTGTTCAGATCTCACTACCATCTAATTTTAAAAATTAATGTGCATGTGCAAAACTGAGTATAGTAATAATCTTTCCAAGTATAAACACGATTTTTTTTGTTGATTTGGTTATTTGAATGTTCTAAAAATTTAAGTACAAAAAATGTGTGTTTACACCTAGATTATTCAATTCAAACTGTATTTCACTTAATTTTGCAGATCACAAGTTGAAAACCTAGCTAGAAGCAAGGGAAACTGTAAAGATGTTTCATCCAAACATGTTTGATCAAGGCCATCAAAGTTTGCTAGACATGGGACACAACAAGCTGCAAGAGATGAGCAGCAGTGAGCTGGACATTCTCCGGGAGGACGAATTCGAGAGCAAATCGGCAACCGATATCATGGAAGGACCGTCCGGAGATGACGATCACGATCCCAACAAACAACCGGGCCCCACCAAAAAGAAGCCGTATCATCGTCACACGCAACATCAAATCTCCGAAATGGAAGCGTAAGAACTTCAATAATTTTATGAGAAATTTACTTAAATAGGACTAAAACATGATTTTCTTAATATATGACCATATGTTATTGTTTCTTTGACCATTGATCATTATTCATTAGTCATTATTTAAGTAGATGTCCATCATCCTTGGACATTATTACTCCTACTGGACATTATTTAGTCATATTTAGAGAATAAAAAATTTTAAGTCCTACATTAGAAAATGACATATGTTTTAATCCTATTTAGTACAAGATTCACTAATTTTATAGACCGAATGAGGTATCGTACAACTCCGAAATGGACCAATGTTATTATAATGACACTGGCTATTGGTGCCAAAATAGCTGGTGTCAAATTATGTATGTTGACAATCGATTGTCAATAACATAAATCTTGTTTTAATAAAACAGGTTTTTTAAGGAGATTCCACACCCAGATGATAAACAAAGGAAAGAATTGGGACGTCGACTAGGGCTCAAGCCATTGCAAATTAAGTTTTGGTTCCAAAATAAACGCACTCAAATGAAGGTGACAAATATTGATCATCCTAAACTCAGTTGTTTTTTTTTTTAAATTCTGGATGACAAAAAAAATTGTTCTTTATTGACATGTAGAGTGGTGAGTGACATGGTGTATGTTTTATTTTTAGGCACAACAAGAACGTCACGAAAACGGAGCGTTGAGGGCGGAGAACGACAAGCTTCGGGCCGAGAACATACGATACAAGGATGCCCTCAGTAACGCCACATGTCCCAATTGCGGGGGCCCGGCTTCCATCGGAGAAATGTCCTTCGAGGAGCAACATTTGAGGATCGAAAATGTTCGCCTCAGAGAAGAGGTACTTGTAATTATTAAGATCGTGCAACGCACGGGTGCCTTGGATTAAGAATTAATTACTCATCATTATTCAATTGTGTATTATGTTGCACGGATTATTTAAATAAGTATCCTTTCTTTCCCAAAAACGTTCCCTTTTGGGTGCCTAAAACCGTCTTCACACCCAAATCCTTTATAAAAATTGAAAAAAATGGTGTTTTATTATCTTGTACTCCGTGCAACTTTGCAATTACAAAGTAAATACGGCGATTAAATTATTATTATTATTATTGTTGTTGGTGTTGTTGTTAATGTTACTTTTGTTATAGATTGACAAGATCTCGGCCATTGCCGCAAAGTACATTGGCAAGCCGATGCTTTCGCCTTCCCTCGGGCCACCTCGATCGCTCGATCTAGTAGTGGGAAGTTTCGGGCACCAACCGGTACCCGTCCAAGGGGACTTGTACACGACGGGCGATCTTCTGAGGTCGGTTTCGGGGCCGCCTTCGGACATGGACAAGCCGATGATCATCGAGCTAGCGGTGGCGGCAATGGAAGAGCTGATGAGAATGGGTCAAGTTGGGGAACCTCTTTGGGTCCTCAGTCCCGGAGACCATTCGAGCGAGATCCTGAACGAGGAGGAATATTTGCGGTCGTTCCCGAGAGGAATCGGACCTAAACTGCCCGGGTTTAGATCCGAAGCTTCTCGGGAATCCGCAGTCGTGATCATGAATCACATTAACTTGGTGGAGATTCTCATGGATGTGGTACGGATTCTCATTAACTCATTTACGCTCCTTTTTGTTTACCGTTAAACTTTGAACAAAGATTTGAATACCAAATTAATACTCCCTCCGTCCTATAATGATCTTCCCGGTTCGCAAAATGAAGAAAAATCCCAAGTTTTTTCAATCTATTTTATTTAAATATTGGCATAGAAATAAAAAATAAAACATACATATTTAAAAACTACACCAAAAGTTCAACAAAACAAGTGGTGACAAGAATATTTTATTTTATCATATAGGCCATGAAAAAACACAAATAAATATAAATTCCCGTGAAGTTGGAATAGTGCTCTGGGAAGATCATTATAGGACGGAGAGAGTACGAGATAATAGAATAATATATACTCCGTAATCGGGATATGAGTATATACTCCATTCCGTCTTAAAAAAATTTCCTGTTTTGATTTTCTTTAGTCAAACAGTAGCACTCTTTGATTATAAATTAAACATAATCTAATTAAACAAGTTATACAAAAATTTAATATATCAAAAGTATATAATAAGATGAACCCAATTATATTAAATATATATTATAATTAGGAATATTTTTTTGACAATTTACAGTCAAAGTGTGTCAGTGTTTGACCAAAAAAAGTCAAAACAAGAAAGGTTTTTAAGACTGGAGGAAGTAGAAAATTACGCGGAGTAATAATTTTTTTTATTAATAGTTGCAATTTACGAGGAATAATAATCAACAATTTTGATATTACAAAAATACCCTCAGATAAGTTTTTTTCCTCAAATGAAGCACTTCCATTTTTTAGAATAATTTAACACGGAAGTCAACTACTCCGTATAATTTAACACTTTTTTATTTTTATACTTAGTCAAAATTGGAACTCTTTTTGAAAACAAAAGGAGTATATTTTTAATCTATAGTTTTATACTCCCTCCGTCCCAAAAAGTTTGTCCCGTTTCGAAAAATTTGCGTTCCTTAAAGTCCGTCTCATTTCTATTAAAAAACCACTTTTGCCCCTTACTTTTTCATACCATACCTATCACATCATACCTTTTTCCTAATAATCTACCCATCACATCAAGGATATTTTTGAAAAATCAACACAAAATTATCCCTTCTTATTTTACCACTTTAGTCAAAATGTCTCAATCTTTTTGGGACGGAGGGAGTAATAGTAATATGCTGTGTTTCATAGGGAGTACTCCTTCGCCGCAATGTTAAGTACTCCCGCTGTCCTAAAAAGAATTACAATCTTCAATATTTTAAAGTTAGATTACAAAACTTTTTGTTTATTTGTGGATTTTGTTTGATTATTTAATAAAACAAAATATTCTTATCATTTCTTGTTTTGTAAAACTCTTGATGTAGTTTTTAAATATGTAATTTTATTTTTAATTTCTATGTCAATTTTAGAATAACATTAATTAAAACAACTTAAAAATCTACTTCGTTTTACATAAAGTGTGAAATATTTTGGAGGGAGGAAGCATAAATTTTTTGAGTCATCCCTATGTATTTGCCACTCTTGACTTGAGAAAAACAAAGGACATTGACTTATTTGCCCCTACCCAATACTCTTGATTTATGTGTCAAATAAAAATGAGTACTCGTATATAATATGTTACCTTCTGTGCATACGACTCAGTACTAACATTTATTTATACCATATATAATTGAAATTATTAACGCTTAAATTTTAAATTAATAATCATTATTGTGTATATATGTTTGTGAGTGTTTGATTCGATCCATGTTTGGTACCAGAATCAATGGTGTAGTGTTTTTGCCGGCGTTGTTTCAAGAGCGTTAACCTTGGAGGTCTTGTCCACCGGAGTTGCCGGCAATTACAACGGCGCACTTCAAACGGTATTTTATTTACTCGGGTATTAATAAATTAATTACCTAATAAGCAATAATTAACCAGTAATGTTGTGATGATGAGTACTTTTTCTTCTTTGCGCCAAGTTAATTAATGGTGTGATTATATATATATATTTTTAGATGACTGCTGAGTTTCAAGTTCCTTCCCCGTTCGTCCCGACTAGAGAAAATTATTTTCTGAGATACTGCAAGCAACACGGAGACGGTACGTGGGCCGTGGTTGACGTTTCTTTGGACACCCTGCGGCCTTCTTCCATCACTCGGTGCAGAAGAAGGCCGTCTGGTTGTCTCATCCAAGAATTACCCAACGGTTACTCTAAGGTAAATATGTAAATTAATTTACACTATAGTTTAGTGTACCAAAAAGTTATTAATTAGGGTCTTTATTGAACAATAAATCCAATAAAATGTCACAAGTAGAGTCTCAATATACACTAACATTTTGTGTGTGTGAAGGTGACATGGATTGAGCATGTTGAGGTGGACGATCGGGCGGTCCATAACATTTACAAACCGCTAGTGAACTCGGGCCTCGCGTTCGGGGCTAAACATTGGGTGTCCACTCTGGACCGGCAATGCGAACGGCTCGCGAGCGCAATGGCGAACAACATTCAACCCGGTGAAGTTGGGGGTATGCATGCATACATACAATAATCATCCCTCTTTTATGGATTATGTCAAAAATGTTCATACTCCAAGTGTGACCCTGACACTGACTATACCTTCTTAAAGACACTTATAAGAAGTGAATCGTGAGTGTCGAGTCGCGTCACACTTGGAGTATCGATTTAAGTATCTGTCGTTAGAGAAAGGGTAACGGAAAAAAATGAACATTTTGTAGTGATAACGAGCGCGGAGGGGAGGAAGAGCATGCTGAAGCTGGCGGAGAGAATGGTGATGAGCTTTTGCGGCGGGGTAGGGGCCTCCACGGCGCATACGTGGACGACCCTATCGGGGAGCGGAACGGATGATGTCCGGGTCATGACCAGAAAGAGCATCGATGACCCGGGCAGGCCTCCGGGCATCGTTCTCAGCGCTGCCACCTCTTTCTGGCTCCCCGTTCCCCCAAAGAGAGTCTTCGATTTCCTTCGCGACGAAAACTCCCGAAACCAGGTGACACGACGACATTTTTTCAAATATATATTCGGGCATTTGTTTCATAATACTCCGTATTATGAAACGAATGGAGCATTAAAAATGTAAATTTCTGCTTGCTTTAATTTAATTAATTGGGTTTTTTTATTATTATATTGTTTGCAGTGGGATATTCTTTCCAATGGTGGATTAGTTCAAGAAATGGCTCATATAGCAAACGGTCGTGACCCTGGGAATTGCGTCTCTCTCTTGCGAGTTAACGTAAGAATATAATGTGTTACAATTAATTAATGATGTTTTACTACATTAGATTAGTGATAATAAAACTGTATCAAAATACAGGTAGAAAATATTAAATGTTTAAAAGAATAATAGAAACCACCAACTCATTTTGTTTCGAAATTGAATTATAAGTTGCATTATTTAATGTGTACCATTTATATATAAATACCACAGAGTGCCAATTCAAGCCAGAGCAACATGTTGATCCTCCAAGAGAGCTGCGTCGACCCGACCGGGTCCTACGTGATTTACGCTCCGGTCGACATCGTGGCCATGAACGTCGTCCTGAGCGGCGGGGACCCCGACTACGTCGCCCTCCTTCCCTCGGGATTCGCCATCCTCCCCGACGGGGCGGCGAGTCCCGAGGCGGGCCCGCATCCCGGCGGCGGCGGGTCCCTCCTCACGGTCGCGTTTCAGATTTTGGTCGATTCGGTCCCGACCGCGAAGCTCTCTCTCGGGTCCGTCGCCACCGTCAACAGCCTCATTAAGTGCACCGTCGAGAGGATCAGAGGCGCCGTGGCATGTGACACCGCTTGATTTGGTAAGAAAGTAAGTGGTATGGAAATGCTCTTATATTTTTATCCCATAATAAAAAGAGTTTTTTTGGGTGCCCAAAAAGGGTTTTAATTGAACAAAAGGGTTCATTCTCACAAAATATGATATTTTATGCCCCACAAGTTGGTAAAAATTAGTTAAACGGCTAAACCAACAAATACATTTGAATATAAAACTATGTTTCATGATTTTGAGTAATATTTTACTGAAACTAGTTATAGTCTTAATTACATTTTCCAGACATGCCTTTTTCCAAGGAGAAAATGAATTTTTTTGAACATGAATTAAACAAAAATTATAGAATAAATTCTAGAAATAGACTTATGCAATTAATCATGACATACACATTTGGTCAATTACTTCAATTAATGAAATTTCGTTGAATGTCTAAATTGAAAAGATTTTCCAGTTTTAGTCTCTTGTGTCATTAAAATCTTGAACATTGTTGCATTTAGTTTTTTATAAGTGTAGTTTTTGATGACCTTTGATGAAGGGAGGACTAAAATGACAATGTTTACAATTAGAGTTGCCAGATTTTCAATGAAATTCCATAAAGTAATAGACTAAATGGGGAATATTTCCAAATATGAAGGAGTATTTATGAAATTTACTCAAAAATATACTCCCTCCGTTTCTCAAAACAATTCCTCTTTTACTTTTTTTGTTTAAACAAAACACTTCTAATTTAACAAAAAATGACTAATATATTCAAATAAAGTCATTACAATCTATTCCATTCATTTTGCATTGATATAACAAGATATTTAAATGAGCTATCTCTTTTTTCTTGGATGTTAAAAATATAATTCGAGAGTCAATTTACGAAAAAAATCTTGCAGAAATCAAAATAGGAACTGTTTTACCAATCGGAGAGAATGTATCAATTTATTAACACAATTTAAAATGTTTTGAAAATACTTTTGCAAGATAAGTATAATAATTTCATTCTTATATTAAAAGGCAAAACAAATTTTCTTTAATTGATAATTGAAGCTTCTCAATTAGATTGAGGGAAAAAAACTTACTCCGTAAAAGGAAGATAAATTACAATTGTTTAGTTTTGTCATTACTCCGTAAAAGGAAGATAAAACTTACTCCGTAAAAGGAAAAATTTTCTTCAATTGTTTAGTTTTGTCATTACTATAGGCTTGTGTGAAAGGAAGATAAATTACAGTACTATATAGTGAGGCAACCAAAAAGAAATCAAAGCTAACCTTTTTCTCTAACAGTGCAGTAGGCCATGATGGAGAAGTGTGAAAAGAAGAAGTCAAGAACGCACCGTACATAAATGTATGCTTTGTAGTCCTTGCACTGTGGTGTTTTGTTGGGGTAAAAAATTCGTTTAAGGGCATTACACCACGCTGCAAGGATTACGGTTCGGGTATTGACTTCAATTTGTAGTACGCCGTTAGTAAGTAATTCGTCGTCGTGACATTGTAAGTGTTTGAATTAGTAAAAACACCGTTATCTGAGACGTTAATTGATACTTACTCTGTCTTCTTGGATTGTAAGATCTTGTCATCTTCTCCAAAACATTCTTGACTTTTTGGAAGGTTAAATATATGTATAGGGTTTTAGGGCCTATTTTTGTTTGTTTGTGTTTTGAATATGATTAAACCTGGTTTAATTTGCTATGGGCCTTATAGTTGATGTTTCATCAAGTAGTTGTGAAGTTTAATGTGCATCTTATAAGTTGCATCGTTCCGTTGACACTGGCTAAATGTGCTACTATCGCTATCAGACATTTGGAGGGGGGTTTGGGAGGTGGGGTGGGGGTTTAGGGAGGATTGGAGAGGACGAGGGTAGAAATCATTAATTTTGCGAATGAAGAATCGGAGGTTAAAATTGTAGTTATAAATAGTGAGCCTATGTGCAATCATAGCATTCATTTCTAGATGGTATCAGAGTAGGTTTTGGTCCACCTCATTTGGCAAGATGTTCATCTAGGCGTTCATTGAAGTACGCATGTAGAGCAAAGTTTCGCACATGCTATAATTATAACAAATAATACTCCTATATTAACATATACTGATAATTGTGATTAAAACATTGGGGATTTTTCTTGTTTATTTTGGTCTTAGAATTTTGCAAGAACTTGTGTTAAGTGTAGTGGAAAGATAAATACACCACAAAATGACAAAACTTATCAAGGCTTGTGGGAGGAATAAGCCCATTAATAATCTTTTTCTTGTTCAATTAATATTTAAGACCATGCTCTTTTGGATTGAAATTCAGAATTTGATATTGAAAGAAATTGGCTGAAATTGAAAGAAATTGAAATGAATTAGAAAATATTGAAACATTTTAAGTGTTAAAAAGTTTCTGAATTAAGTAATCACCTAAATAAATATGTAAAAAACTATAATTTTAGATTAAAAAAAATGCATCTTTGTCTGTGTTTGAGGTGATATATTCGGAGTAATGAGTATATAATGTTATTGTTTATTTATCGTATATAAATACTTTTTTTGCGATAACCGGTAAATAATACTCCCTCCGTCCCAAAAAGTCCGACACGTTTCGAAAAAACTACGTCTCATAAAGTCTGTTACATTTCTATTAAAAAACCACTTTTACCCCTTACTTTTTCATATCCTACCTATCACATCATACCTTTTTTCTAATAATCTACCCATCACATCCTACTTTTACACATCACATCAAAGGTATTTTTGGAAAGTTAACACCAAAATATCATTCCCTTAATTTCCCAAAAAGTCAATATGTATCAATCTTTTTGGGATGGAGGGAGTATTAAAGAAGAAACAATGAACAAATACAACGGGCATACCCGTGAGCAAGGGAAGGCCGTAGCCACCCTAAAGTCAAACAGATAAAACAAGATCACAAGGCACGCAGGCCAAACCAACCAAGGAGTACACAGGCACGCATGCCAAGCTAAAAATCAATACATGCATAGGGCCAAAGGTGCCCAAGGATATAGTGTAAGCCATAACTTTGATTTTACATACAATGGACATAATATCAAATGACTTACGATCAAAAGAGACCTCATTCCGAACTTTCCAAACCATGAAAGTGGTGCAGGCAAAGGCAAACTTCCGCATCTTCTTCTTTGCAGCGTCTCCCTTCCTGTATGTGCGTAACCAATGGAGGGCTCTGTCCAAAGTGGTCAGCTGAGCTTCAACACCCACTCAAGTACAAATATATCTCCAAATCTGTCCAGTGAGAGTACACTCAAAGTACAGATGGCTTGTGGTTTCCAAACCGACACCACAAAGGAAAATACTTTTTAAAATTATTGGAAGCAACCGGAAGAAGTTAGGGGAAAACTAAGAGTTGGAAAAAAATTGAAAACTTATTTTTTCAACTCAAAATAACATGATCTAAATATAATTAGTACGAGGTAGTATATTATTCTTACCATTGGTGGCATATATTCTTACTTAAATGTGTCATTGTGGGTAACAGGAAGTGAGAAAGGTATATTCTCCGTTTATTTTGCGTCTTGCTTAATGATGATGGTTTATTTTTCTGTGTGCGACAACACATGTGCATATCAAAAGTTCCAAAATTGTTGGCACATATTTGAGCTATAAAATTTCATTTTTTATTTTTCGTGCAAAAAGAAATAAAATGTTTAATTTGTGACGAAGAAATTGTGAATGAAGATTTTTTCTACATAGTACTAAAATATAGAAATCCTCAATGTAGTAGCATAATTTTTAATTTTTCAATGTAGTATCACCATCGACGACGATTGCAGTAGGGGGCGTCGCTGTCGGCAGCATGCTAATGTGAAGTTGGCCGATTTTTTTTAGTTTTGGACTTGGCCGCCACTGGCAGATCTATTGCTAAGCTAAGGGGGTAAAACTTAAAAGTGGTGATCTATTTGCATTTGTGGATCTATTGGCTGCGTGTGGGGAGCATTTTTTTTATTTTATTAATTAAGTTAATTACTCCTATTTAGATGAGTTTAAGTTTGAACTCCTATTTTGAGGATATGACATACCTTTTACTCCTAGTTTGGTCCTTCTCCCTACAATATAGACAAATGCAAAACTTTCATTTGGCAAATCAAATGAAAAAAGTTTCCAACTCAATACTAATAATAATAACAATAAAAATAATAATAAAACCCAGAAACTACCCAATTCATAAAAAAACATAAAGATCTACCCCAAATCCCAAATGAAATAGAAACAATTAGTAACATACACATTTACGCAATCAAGAATCCCAGATTAATAAATACTAAATTGGAGGGAAAAAGTGCTGGAAGGATAGATATGGTGTACTAAGATACTCCGCATTTACCTTGGAGAGTTGGAATTCGGAAATGGACGCTGGAAATTTGGATTCGTTTACTGCAGTCACCGGTCCGGATCGATTGCGGGTGAAAAAGGTAAAAAATTATTGTAGGCTAGTAGCTATTGACAATTTGACATGCGAATTACCAAGTTTTGACCCCATTTTTACCTCAATGCCCTTACAAAACAGACAACAATATCAAACCAAATTACCAAACCAAGTTTGACATGCGAATTACCAAGTTTGACCCCATGAAGTGAAGGAGCCATTTATTGTTGCTCACAACATGATCCTAGCCCATGCTTTCGCTGCCTATCAATATTTACATAAAATATTATATCGCGTGCCAAAGAACCTTCTAGTTTAATGTCACCGTTATGACTCTCCCAAATAAGAGATCACGTATTCGATCCTTAGTCTTGGAATAATTTTTACGAACTTTAATAAGTTGACAATGTATGAACAGATACTACGTTTTAATAAGTAAATACTGTTCAAACAAAATTGTTATGTTGCCTTTAGTACCTTCTAATATACCTATCATGAGCCTCTAGTATCTTGTTTTCCCTTTATAAACAGCTAGAGGCAATGCAAAAAAATTACATTAGGAAAATAATGACATCAACTCTAGAAGGATCAAGAATGGATGTGCAGATCAACAAATCATTTCTTATAACTTTTTAAAGTTCCAATATAGTCGGTATTAGAGGTGAACAAGTATCAAATCGATTCTTAAATTTTTCAATGAGCTTGAGAAAGCCAAGTTGAAAAATATACCAAATATCAAGAAGCATTTATGTCAAGAAACCAATTCAACCAAAAGCTCAAACTTGTGGTTGTGGCACAGGAATGATTGTTATATACTCTAACACGCCCCCTCACGTGCAGGCGTGACTTCTTTGAGCCTTGCACGTGAAACCTTAATTTTTTTTTAAACTGGGTGGCGGTGAGTTTCGAACTCGTGACCTCTTGGTCATCAAGGCTCCGATACCATGTCAAGAAACCAATTCAACCAAAAGCTCAAGCTTGTGGTTGTGGCCCAGGAATGATTGTTATATACTCTAACAATTTAAAATACCAATCTGTTTGTTCTAAAACTAACTTTTCATTGCATTTTATGATGTTTGACTGTATTTGTGTTTAATTTAATTTATTAGAAAATTGGTGTAAAATTTTGAAATAATGTTTATATATTTAAAACAACATAAACATATTTACGAAATTAGAAGTGATATTGTTATATTTTTATCAAATAAACAACGAAAATAAGTCAATAGAATAGAAAAAGTTTGACCCAGTAAACAACGAACGAGAAGTTAATTTGTGAACTAAACAAAAGAATTATGTGGGTAAACAATTTCTCTCTCATCCCATTAAAATAATTTTTTTCGCTTTCTAATACTTTTCCAGATTCTGTGAAAAGTTTAAACTCTAAGGGTCCGTTTGGTATACGAAATTGATGGAATTGGAATTGAATTAGAATTAAAATTTCATGGGATTCAATTCCATAGAATTGAATTCACCAATTCCAATTCATATTTTGCACTATCAGTTCCAAATCTACATAATTTTTGTGCTACCAAACACCAGAATTGAGATTGAAATCCTCAATTCCAATTACATAGTTTAAATTTCGTGTACCAAACGGGGCCTAAAGGACTAGTAATTGTTAATTTCTAAATATACACAAAGACGGGAAAATGTAGCATTACTCTTTTCAGCTTTCATGCTTCTGGAAAGAAAAATGCTAGGAGTACACCAAAGGTGTACCCCATATGTTCCCACCCCCTCCTTGTCCACAAAAAAAGGCAAGAGAATTCAAAAAAAAAAAAAAATAAAAATTAAATAAAATGTATGTTGGAGAAGAGAGTTGTGTACATTTGCTGTACCTCTACCATTGTTCTCCCGGAAATGGAAAAAAAAATCCCAAATTACATAAAGACGGGAACGGCGGGTCAAACGGACAAAGCAATCCTAAATTTTTTTCTACAGCGTAGATTTTACCCACCAAGAATTTGACTGTGAACAGTTTCCAACACTCCCAAATTATATTTTCTCAAATGGGATAATAGAGTCACTGGGAAACCACAAGAATCCTCCAAAAGTAATAAAAACACTTTTAAAAAATAAATAGAAAAAATTAATGGCGATTGGCAAAAATGCTGAATCTGGGCAAGTTCTTCTTCTGCTGCTGCTCATAGTTTTACCTCTTTTGGTGTCATCTCGCAGCTATAATTTTAACAATAATAGTAATAATAATAATGTTCTAACAGAGAACTTAAAGGATATTTCTTCTTCTTCTTCTTCTTCCCCATTTCCACCAAACTTCTTCTTTGGGACATCTTCCTCTGCTTATCAGGTTTCTCTATTTTCTCCTCTAATTTTCTTCGCTTTTACCTCTAATTATTATGATTATTGTGGTTATTTGTTAGTTGTTTTTTTAGTATTATTACCTGCTGATGAAGGAAGAACAGAGAATCAACGGGTGGCTCGTTGTTGTTGTGGCTAGTGTTTTTATTAGGGATTTGGAAATGCTAAAACTTTAAATTAGGTTTTGTTTCTGTAGTTGTCCTCCTAATTATTTCTTTCAATTTCTCTCTTTTTTTTTTTGGATCTGCTACTGTTATTAAAAAGTCAGAATTTTGTTTATGACCTTTTTATTTATAGGATAGAATAATGTTTTTTCACTTGAGGATTCTTGACACTATGGTTGCCTGGTTGGTTCAAGAATTTGGATGAAAAAAGAAGAGAAATGATCTTCTCACTTTTTCCTCACCAAGACGTCAGAAATTTTGTTTTCCCTTCTCATTTCAAGAAAAATTGTTTTAACCCAACATAGTGTGAATCTTTGATGCAGTATGAAGGGGCATATGGTAGAGGTATAAGCAACTGGGATGTTTTAACCCAAACACCAGGTGATTCTCTCAGCCTTTAATAGCATTAAGCTCTTTTTTTTTTTTTACTGTTTTGTCTTTGTTTTTACTCTCTGATACTAGGAGAATTACATGCATGCATTCTTATTAGAGAAAAATGTTAAGGTCCAGTTTGGCAACCGGTCAAACTGGGACAGAATTGTTTGGTAATTTGTTTTGCTCATTTTCATCAATTAATAAATGTACAACTTTAATATGAATTGAAAACTTTAGTCTATTAGTATTCACTAACATAAATGTGTCTGTAAAACCATACGGAATATAAAGAATGCTAAATGCTACAGGAGGCATTATAGATGGAAGCAATGGAGATGTTGCTGATGATGAATACCATCTGTATCAGGTACCAATGTATCACTATACAATATGAAAGCATGCCACCTGGTCTATTTGTGTTCCTACGTTACTTCATTGGGCCGGCTTGCAAATGGACCAGGTGTCATATTATGACATTGGGGTTGGATGGAAAAAGAACCGGGTTCGTGCATAATATATGTTTATAACCAATATTGTAATGGGACGAATAAGTTATACTACCCAATGACAGTTATCATACACTAATGAGCTAAGTTTAAACAACTCCCATCTTCATTTTTGTGTCTTTGTCCTTGAAAATAGGAAGACGTGGAACTATTGGCATCTCTCGGAGTTAACAGTCACAAGATTTCAATCTCATGGTCTCGCGTCCTGCCAAGTTAGTCTTAAACTGTTCACATCAAACAAATAACAAAATAGAAACTACTCCGTAGTATATATAGTGTTGGGTTACTCCTCTTAACATGTTGACACCTTTTAAGTTTTGATATGATATCAGCTATGCATTTGAGTTGTAACAACTGTTTGTTAATGCAGAGGGAAGACACGGAAGCATTAATTGGAAAGGGATCAACTACTACAAGAATCTCATCAATGCCCTCCTGCTTAAAGGTTTTTGTACCATTGTTAGTCTCTGTTTATAGTTGGTCAATGGTCAAGAATTAACATTCTTTACACTGGGGCAGGAATCGAACCATTTGTAACAATAAACCACTATGATCTCCCTCAAGAACTGGAGGATAGATATCAAGGTTGGCTAAGCCCCGAGTTGCAGTAAGTTATAGTTTTTTCTTTATCCAATGTCACAAAACTGTTTTGAATGTCTCCCAGCTTTAAACTAAAGAATCCCTTTTCCAGGGAAGAATATACATATTTTGCAGAGGTTTGCTTCAAGAATCTTGGGGATCGCGTTAAGTACTGGGTTACCTTCAATGAACCGAATGCGTTTGCACTCTTGGCTTATCGTGATGGCATTTGGCCACCTAATCGGTGTTCAGAACCACATGGAAACTGTAGTCAAGGAGATTCTGCGACGGAGCCATTCATTGCAGGCCACAATATGATTCTAGCCCATGCCTCTGCTGTCAATATTTACAGAAACAGTTACCAGGTAGTTCAGTTTTTCCATTTCAGTCAAGGCCTCATGGATTTGTTTTTTTGGTCTAAATTCTTCAAATCCTATGGACTACGATGTGGGGATTGTGTTTGTTCTCCCAACATATTCTTTCCTGCTTAGCCCGGCCTAAGCACTTAGATCCCATGCTTTAACCCTCTAAAATTATTATTCCAGAAAGTGCAAGGAGGGCAGATAGGAATTGCTTTGCTTTTTTACTGGTATGTACCGATAACCAACTCCACTGCAGACAAAGCAGCAGCTGAAAGAGGTCAATCCTTCTCGACAAACTGGTAAAGTTTCCATAACTTTAGTACTATGTTTGGTTCAAGGAATTCGTAAGAAAAAGAAAAGAAAATGGTTTTCTCTCATTTTTCTCACCAAAATGAGAGGAATTTGATTTTCCATCCTCTTGTATTCTAACAGTTATGGCATATCTCATGCATTACAGGTTCTTGGATCCAATCATATATGGAACATATCCCCAAGCAATGAAGGATCTTTTAGGGCCAGTCTTACCCGAATTTTCAAGCTCCGATTTGGAAAAGCTGAAAGCCGGGATAGATTTTATCGGGGTCAACCACTACACAACCTATTATGTCCAAGATTGCTTATCTTCTAAATGTGAACCTTCCATGTCGGGAAACACCCGAGAAGAAGGCTATGTTGGGCATAGCATGTCAAAGGATGGCGTCCTTATTGGTGAGCTGGTAAGTCGAGTTAAGTTGTTGACATGCTTTTTTTACCCATTTCCATGAGAAGACGGCTACACTTGGGTAACATTTGGTCAATAGCAAGGGCAGGTCCTATAACATCTAGGGCCTATAACGTTTGTGAGCTGGAGGTCTCTTGAAAACAGTCTCTCTTATTGTTGTACCCTATATCACCACCATTAACCTCTGAAGAATGTGCATTGACTTTTGCAGACGGGGTTGAGTTATCTAGATGTTTATCCCCTGGGAATGGAGAAAGTTGTTACCTATGTGCATGAAAAATTCCCAAATTTACCACTCTATGTAACTGAAAATGGTAAGATTTCATTTCCTTCTCGCGGGTTTTGTTTTTTATTCCTATTTTGGAATATTTCTCAACTGGCGTGTCAAATGTTAATTAAGAAAGTTCAACATTTTACAGGTTATTGTGACACAACCACTCCAAGTTCTAGCATTGAAGAAGTTCTTAATGATACAAAGCGGGTCAAATTCTTGGCCGATTATCTACACGCATTAGGAACTGCCATTAGGTATAATACTCTGTAATAAATAAATTCCCCTTCACTTAGACTGCATTAGATTAAAAAGTACTCTGTCCAAAATTAAGTCCCATTTTCCACTTCTGGTTGTCCCAACATAAACTTTCAGTTTCTTCTTTGGCAGGCACCTTTTATTTAAGAAAAATATCTTTTTGCCCTCAATAATCTACATACCCCCTACCTTTATACATATTCACTACTCTTTTCGTTGAATATTCTACATTTTCATTACCTCTTACATTACTTTCATTAACAATATGTGCCTATTTTCATGCTATGACAAATGAATGGTCAGGAAAGGAGCAGATGTGAGAGGGTATTTTGTTTGGTCATTCTTGGACAACTTTGAGTGGACATACGGATACACGAAACGGATGGGGCTATACTATGTTGACCGTGTCACGCTAAAGAGAACCCCGAAGCTATCGGCACATTGGTACAAGCACTTCATTGCTGAAAACCTGCTGAAAGAGTCTAAGGCAAAATTCTGAAGATAAATATGGTCTTGGATTTCGTGTCGTCGTATACCATGTAGAATTGTGAGATCTCAAACCCAAAACTCATATTCTTATACTCTATATATTACAAACTGTGAATTGTTATCTAAAATAAACATCCTGAAGGAGAACTTGAACTCTGTAATCACAGTCTAACCATTCATATATGAGCTACTTTCAATAATATAGTCATATATTATCTCTTATTTGTGAGATTTTTGTGTAATTTTTAGAAGGAGATTGTAAAATCACCCCAATAAAAATGACACCAATTCGTGACACCAGTTCAATTGGAGCACTGTAGGCGTTTCGATTGAACTGGTATCAGTATCACGATGTTACACCACTAAACATGCTCTCATTTTTAAATATATAAATTTGATTATTAAATTTTATACCAATTATTAAATGAATTGAATGAAAAAGCAATTAGACATTGTAAATCGTACTGTATACTTTCAATTGTTTCAATTGAGATGGATGAAATATATGTTAATGCATAGAAATGATTAATTATTGATAAACTCTTTAATACGGAGTAATGGAATTTGTACTGCAAATATACTTGAAGAATTATACTCTCTTCGTCCCACAAAATCTTTTTAGTTTTGACTTTTAAAGGATTTTAGTGGGTGTATTTTGGTGTTGGTTTTCCAAAAATGTCTTTGATATGATGGGTAAAATAAGATGAGATAGGTAGGTTAATAGAGAAAAAGTATGATATGGTAGGTATGTTAAGAATTAGTAGGGGTAAAAAAGAAATGAGAAAGGTTTTTTGAGACGGATGAAAAAAGAAAAGGATAAAGATTTTGTGGGACGGAAGGAGTAGTTCATACGGAGTAAACACATTACTCCGTACTATATATATGTCACAACCCACAAAAATATTTTTTTGAAATTATATGTTGACATGATTGACATTGTATATGCATTTTAACTCTTATTTTTTTGAATAAAAAATAAAAAAAAAAATCCATAGATAAGAGTAAAAAAGTATGAAAATATAAAAATAAGAGTCCTAAATTTTTAAAGATCAAAGTATAATGATATTGTGGTGTAGGAGTACGCGTTAACAGTGTGATGGAAAAGTGATGACCGTTTGATATATCAATGTGATCAATCAACCATTAGCGATCCATGTACACTGAAAATATACCAAAATAGGACTAAAACATTGAAAATATACCAAAATAGGACTTCCATGTTTTTATTCTCGAAATGAACTTACATTACCAAACATGGTCATATACATTACCAAGAAAGTATAGTAATTTGTACGTGTACACTGCCACATTACTACAATGCAAAGTCACATTACCACTGTGAAAAGTCCTATTTTGGAAAAAAAACATGAAAGTCCTATTTTGGTACTTTTCTCTATGTTTTAGTCCTATTTAGGATGATTTCTATAAACTTATTTTTTCTGATCTGATCTAATTTTTTTTAGTTCTTATCTGATCTGAATAGACCAGAATTTGATCTAATCTGATCTGATTGGATCTGAGCTGATCTGAACAGTTTCGATCTGATATGATCTGATCTAGTCTAATCTGATTAATTATGATTTGATTTAAAATTCAATTAAAAAATTTGATTTGACTTTATAATAACGTTTTGAAAATTGTAATGACAATTCATATTATAATATAATCAATATTTTTTATTTTATAATTATTTTTTAATGAAAAAAATAGTTAATTCATATATAATAATAATCATTCATATTATAATGTAATTATATTTTTTATTTTATGATTATTTTTTTATGAAATAAAATAGATTGAAAAAAATTAGGTTTTTTCTTCGTTTTGCGCAACATAAAGAAAGAGGTGGGACGAAGGGATTATTTTCTTATCATCTTTGGTGAAAAAACTTTTCACTTGGTCTCGTAACATTGTTCTTTATTTTATTTCCTTCCATTTGTTTAAATATGCAAACAAGTAAATTTACATTGGTTTCTGTGTTTTCTAACATAACATTTTCATTTTCTCTGTTTTCTCACTATCGAAACACAATATAAAGATTTGGTACAAACACAATATAAAGATTTGGTACAAATACTACAGACACAATATCGATACATATGAGGAAGTACTTAATTAATGAATAATGGTAATGTATATAGTAGCTAGTACTCTCTCCATCCCAAAATGTTTTAATATATTTTATCCAAAATCAAGGGAAATATCAAGTTTTTTTTAAAATTTATTTTATTTAAGTGTTCTTATAAAAATTTAAAATAAAACATACAAACTTAAAAAATCACACAATTTTTTTTTACCAAACAAGAGAGTATTATATAATTAATCAAAACATAACAATAAACAAAAATTTTAGTAACTTTTTAATTATTTAAGAATATAGGGAGTAGGTAATTCTTTTTGGGATGTAAGGAGCTAGCAGTACATATGCTAGAGATTTGAGCCGGGGCCGCCGGCTGCCTCTGTTATATTTTTGCAAGAGTTACGCCGCTGGCGACAGATGCAAATCACAAAAACAATAAAGACCACCGAAGTTATGACAAAACCAATAATGGCCCCTTTCCAGTCGGAGCTTTCCCGATCATCCGCTTCCGCTCCGTCGTCTGGGGCGGCGGGGATAATTACAACCCCCTTTATTACAAACTTATTTCTCACTGCTCCAACATAATTATTATTTACTGAGTTGAATAGGTATGTAGACGCACCTCAGATATAATAATATAATGACATATATATATATATATATATATATATATATATATATATACACACACACATTATATATATATATTTATATATTTATATAATTAATTAGTTTAAATACTACTCCATTACTAGCTGAATAGCGTTATTACGTACTCGCTTACACCAACCTACCTGTAAAGGATTGAATATAAAACTCGGAGATATTTGAAATCTCCATAGATCAGAGTATAATCATGAGAACCGATCGACTTTTTTGTATATCGGTGCCGTCCGACAAAATTTGCTTCTTAAAATTTGTATGAATTCTCTTCTTACTCTCACCCTCCCATAAAATCTTTCTTCTTTCGTTTTCTTTTTTTTGTTTTCCACAAAACACATCTATTTCACTAATTTTTCCTAGAATACCCCCAACCCTAAAATACTACGCATCCCACCCATCCCCACACTATTCCCGACACGCGTCCTTTCGCCTCCTAAGCGAAAGCGATGAGGGGGTGCGTCCTCCTAAGCGCAAGCGGAAGGTATATATGTTTTCCTTCCTAAAATCCTGATGCATCTTATTCTTCTGACACCGATCCGTCATGGAACTACCGGATAAAATATCTTGGGGGTGACCATCTTTCGGACGGAGTTGAGTGGAATTCAAATCTGGAAAAAGGCAATTCAAAGGATTCAGAGGTTGAGTCATTTACCCAGGGCCAGTCCTGAGAACTTGATGGCCTGGACCGAGACAGAAAAAGTGGCCCTAAAGGTCTTATTTCTAATGTCTTAACAAATTAAAGTGTATAAGTTAATTATATTTAAATGACAATTAATACAATAATATAATACTATGTAACAAAATGAATAAATAAAATACTTACCTTTCCAAACCAATGTCTTGAAAATTAAATTAGACGTCGACTCGAAGGAACTAGTAGGTCAAGGGTTAACCGGTCAAACTGAGGTCAACGGCTTGGTTAACTATAATTAAAAGAATAGTATTTTACATTTATTTGATACTCCCTCCGTCCCAAAAAGATTTACACCTTTCAAAAAAATTGCGTCCCACAATCTCCTACCCATTTCTATTAAAAAACCACTTTTACTCCTTACTTTTTCAAACCCTACCTATCACATCATACCTTTTTCCTAATAATCTACACATCACATCCTACTTTTACCCATCACATCAAGGATATTTTTGGAAAGTCAACACAAAATTATCCCTTCTTTAAGTTCAACTTTAGTCAAAACGTGTAAATCTTTTTGAGACGGAGGTAGTACAATATTTACAAAACATTAGTTTATCTAATTAACATATCATATAATTTTCGTTTTATTCAAGGTCAAAGGTCAAAACTAGTTGACTAAAAAAAGTCAAAGTATAGGGAACTTGTAAAATACTCCCTTAGGCAAGTTTTTTTTTATTAGTTGAACGCTTAAAAAGTTTTACTTTTAATAATTGAATATTTTGAGAAATTTCCATTTTTGTTTTACTTTCTAATGGAGAGATGATCTATTATTTGTTTAATTTGCAGTCAATTGTTTTTTGTTTAATTAATGATTTTATGATATTGTGATTTTATTTTGTACTCGTAATTAGGAATTCTAGATGTGGATAAATTTGATATTAGACAGGTAAGAGATTTGTTATCCTTAATTATAATATTATACTAATAATATTAATGGTATAATATCAAACCTGACATTATAATTTAATATTATAATTCATAATATCCCTGATAGTAGTGCATGCATGGTCCCTCTTTTTCCGGACAACAAATAACTTAATGTATCACTTTAAATTATTAATGAAATGTTCAATATTTAAGTCTAATAAATAATAGTTTGAAGTAATTTTTTATTGTTTTTATATTACTCCCTCCATTTCTTAAAACCCTTCCTCTGTTATTTTTTTATTTTTCTTAAAACACTTCCCTTTTCTATTAAAAAATCACTTTTACCCCTACTTTTTCATACCCTACCTATCACATCATACTTTTTCACTAATAACTAAACTATCACATCTTACTTTTACTCATCACATCAGGGACAAAATTAGAAAATCAACTAAAATTACACTTTCCTTATTTTTTTCCCAAAGTCAAAAGAGGAACCGTTTTGAGAAGCTGAAGGAGTAATTACTTAATTTAAAATAACTTTTAAAAATTAAAAATTGATGAGGAAAAAGGGGAAGGGAAGAGAAAGCTGAAATTAACGTGGAGCTGAGTTGGCGAATGAGAAAAGATTAGGGCACACCTCATGGCCTTATATAAAGGTGATGACGTCATCGTTCTTACCTCCAAAACTCATCACCCACCTCGGCGTTGCATGGGTTGGTTGTGTAGTTACGTTGCAATGCCAAAGACGCCAATAAGGGAGAGATGAAGGTGATTAAAGATTAGATTAATTAAACTTATTTAAGGGTCCGTTTGGTATACGAAATTGGAATTGAATTGGAATTGAGATTCCATGGGATTCAATTCCATAGAATTGAATTCTTCCAATTCCAATTCATTTTTAGCACTATCAATTCTAAATCCGCATAATTTTTGTGCTACCAAACACCAGAATTGGAATTGAAGTCCTCAATTCCAATTTCATAATTTGAATTCCATGTACCAAACGGGGCCTAAGAAAACTTTTAACTTTGTGATCCTATTTTAGATATAATGTTTATGTTCTGGTTCAAATTTACTTTAGCATTTTTCACACACAAAAAAATACGGATAGTGCAACTCAAAAAAAAAGTGCAGCCCACGAGGTTCAGGTTGAAGAAATACGGATAGTGTATTATTATTATTATATATACTTCTCCATCATCATCTCAACCACTTACAAGCTACTCCGTACAATAATGGGCAGTTAGTTGTTTACTTAATTCACCTTTTCCATTTATAAATGGATCTGTCTGTAATTAAGTGATTACAGAGTAAAATAATTGAAGAAGATGGAGACTTGTTCTTCTTCTTCATCTTCTTGTTCTAGAGGAGTTATAGCAGCAAAACCTGAAATCTTCTTCTCATGGCTGCTTCTGATGATATTGTTGTTGCTCTCTCCCATGGCTATGGAGTCCTCTTCGTCTTCCATTAATGAGAAGCTTAAGACTACTGCTGATCCATTATCTTCCTTCTCCCCAGACTTTCTCTTTGGGACTTCTTCCTCTGCTTACCAGGCATGCATGCATCCACCTATTTAATTATGATGGTGTTTCTCTGTGTTTGTGTTTATTGATTTATTGCTAATAATAGATGCGTCATGTTGGGATATTCATCATAAACGATGAGGGATAGCTTTGTAAATAATCTGATCAAAATAGATAAACGAAAAAGCTGACTTAAAAATGAGTAGGTAAAACCTACTTTTTATTTGACATATAAGCAACTTATAAATCACCTTATAAACACTGAGAAACAAGTGCCTCATGAGCTGATTTATAAGTTAAGAATAACTTATAAGTTGTTTTGACCAGCTTATAAGAGTACAGAGAAACATCACTAAATTTTTCTTTTTTTGTACAAGTGGGTTAGCTAAGGAGTAGTTTTAATTTCTTCACAAGCTTTAACTCTTGAGGAATTAAAAGTATGATACTAAATTTGAATGATTGCAGTTTGAAGGGGGTTATTTAGCTAAGGAGAGGGGTCAAGATATTTGGGATGTTTACACTCATAAACAAGGTGAGTTATTGTTACTCAATTATAGTTATTGTTATTTCAGATTCATATTAACTTTATCATGTGTTTTTGTCCAATTTAACTTATTTAATTAATTTGGATAAACTTTGATCCCCAATTAAATAAAAGTTATTGTATTTTATAAATTAATATAATGAAATATATTAATAGAGTATGAAATCCAACTATGACTATCGTGGTTGACTAAAACAATCAAACTGTATAAATATAATACCATGTAGGTAATATCATTGATGGAAGCAACGGAGACGTGGCAAATGATCAATATCATCGTTACAAGGTAATTTATATTCTTCGATAAGTAACGTACATTGGCATTTTTTGTACAAATGTTGTCACATTTACTCGAATGATTATTTTGTTTTTTGGGTTATAAAATGGTAAATATGTGTTTGTGACACTTTGACCCCGGTTGTCAACAAGTTTTTTTAAAGATTTTTGTTCAAAAAGTACTCTCAAGTCTCATCTGTCCCCTAATTAATTTATATGGTATTTTCCGTCTTTTCCCATTACAAACCTCTTCTCATTACCCTAAAAAAAACTCTTTTTGAAAAAAGAAAAAAAAGAAAAAGTTGTCTGTCAACCAAGGTGACAACTAGAGTGTGTTCCATCATCATGTGAGTATGTGATTAAACCAATATTAGTATGATTTGGTGATATGTATGTGTTAGGATTATGCTAGGGAATCCACCACGAATGCCCACACGGATGGCAATCCCAGAAGATTTATACATATAAATCTTCTATGATTATCATCGGTGGGGCACTCGTGATTGGGTTCTTAGCATTTTTGGTATGTGTTATTGTTGCAATCCACAGGAAGATGCAGACATATTGGCTTCACTTGGAGTAAATAGTCACAAACTTTCAATTTTATGGGCTCGAATCCTACCAAGTTTGTCACATTTCTTATTTGGTTTTGATTTTTTCAATTCTTAAATTTTTTTTTAAAAAAATTGTAAATCATCATTGAGTTATATTTTTTAATGTAACATTTGTTCATCATTAATTACAGAAGGAAGACATGGGAAAATAAATTGGTCTGGAATCAACTACTATAAAAAAGTCATTAATTCTCTCTTGCGAAGAGGTATGCTGCTCTGTGTATATATCCATTTGACAACAATTTTAGTGCAGTGCTTGAAGTTTTAGCTTTGAACTTCTTAATCTTAACAGTTCATTAAACAGTAGCATTAAGATTTACTTGGTAACATCTTTAAAATTAATTAGACTCATTAAAAAATTATCCAAAATGTTAATAAGACTAGCAAAAAAAAGTTGTTACCAAACATGGGTTTTATATGATATTGAAATGAGTGTTATTAAAACCGGACTGAACCAACCATCCAGGTAAAACTGAAGACCAAACTGAACACCAATCGGTTCGGTCCAACTCTTCAAAACCCCTGGTTGACTCAAGAAAATCTGAGAATCCGCTGGCATGGCGATTTCTTAGCCATTGCGAGTTTAATAGCATTGGTAAAATTGGGCTGTTCGAAGATCCAAACCTCTCCACGGGGTTTAAGTCTGAAAACAGGCGTTTGGGTACAAATTTACAGCATGATGTTGAAATAGATTTAGAAACTTTTCGTTAACTTTAACATTTAGTTAATTTAAATTACCTTTAAATTAGTCTAAAAAATTACTCCATACTTGTCAAAAGTACAAAGTAGAGGACTAGGAGCTAGGTTGTAAGGAGAGTCAAGGAGAGTAGGAATCATTTCGAAACCAAACAAAACTTCATAGGATGGCCAGATGTCATATGATGACATTCATGAGTTTTGTCAAAAGAATCTCACTTTTTGAATTTTGATGAGTTCTTTTTTCTTTAATAGGAATCCAGCCATTCGTGACTGTAAATCACTATGATCTGCCTCAAGAACTTCAGGACAAATATCAAGGTTGGTTAAGCCCAAAGTTGCGGTAAGTTAAACCAGACTTAGCCCCTTCATCATAACCTAATGGCTATGACACTTACTAAAGTCAACTCAAAATAGCCTACCCTTTTGACACCGTCCCCCCGGGCCCCATTCATCCCCCCTGCTCCCCTATAGATCGCCGATATATGCTACAATATGTACCATAGCATAACGGCGATCTAGAGGGAGCGAGAGCAGAAGGCAATGTAGGACCCTCAAATGACAGGTGTCAAAAGATCTAAGCCCATTAAACAAATTATGCAAAATTAAATGTTTGATCTATTTTTATTTTAAACCCAGGGAAGAATATGCATATTTTGCAGAAGTGTGCTTCAAGTACCTGGGTGATGGGGTGAAACATTGGATCACATTTAATGAGCCAAACATGTGGGCCTTCTTAACATATCGGACTGGGCTTTGGCCACCAAACCATTGCACACAACCATTTAACTGTACAAAAGGAGGCCCATCGGAGCTCTTCATAGTGGGCCACAACCTCATTTTAGCTCATGCTGCTGCTGTGAACATCTACAAAAACAAATACCAGGTAATGAATGGAATAGGTTGAATTTGAATGAGTGCTTTAAGAATGTTTTTTTTATTACAAGTCTTAATTTTTAAAGTGTCATGTCTCCTCACTAAAACCATTTTTTTTGTAAAGACTCATTCGTCCAAATTTTGTTGTCTACTTTTATTGTTATTATTATAGATTATTATTTGGAACACACACACACACACACATACATACATATATACACACACACACACTAACTTATTATGAGCACTTGAAATAAAACTTATTATGAATGATACAAAATGCCACTGAAAAACGTGTTATTAATATTACTCCAAAGACAATTGTGGAGTATCAAGCAAGGAATTTGAAGAAAAAAAAGATAGCAAGAATTTATAATTATGACTAAATTATTTTTCATATATTGAGATAGGATCTTTAGTTACATATCGAAATAGAACTTATAATGCCAAATAATACCAACACGTAATGATAAATAGCAATGCACAATGACAAATTGTAGCGTTTCACAATGTCAATACTCTTATTACAGGAAAAATGGGAAAAGGTTTTTGGGACACAATACTTACCGAACTGTATATGTATAGTAAAAATGTTGTTGATGAGCTTAGTAATATCATACTATTGGGTTTGTAAAATGTAGCAAGCACAAGGAGGGCAAATTGGGATATCTGTGCTTTATTATTGGTATGAGCCCTTGAGAAACACATCAGCAGATAAAGTGGCAGTTGAGAGAGCTCTTTCCTTCCTTTCAAACTGGTACCTGTGTCTCTACCCTTTTTAATTACAGTATTTTCTTTACTTTTGTTGTTAAACAATCCCTTCATAACCTTCCCGAAAGGATAAATTAATTAATCGAATTGAATTCAAACTTATTCGTATGATTTGACTCAAGCATCTTACGGTCTTGACCTGTTGGGCTTGACTCCTAAATTCATTTGGTACTGTCCCAATAACCCGTCGCACATAAAAACCGGAGATTTTCTATTGATTCTTTATTTTTGTTTTGTTCTGAATAAAAATAGGTTCTTGGACCCAATTATATATGGAAGATACCCAAAAGAAATGAAGGATATTTTAGGGTCAGATTTGCCAAAGTTCTCAAGGAGTGACTTGAAAATGTTGAATGGGGCAGGAGTTGATTTCATTGGAATCAACCATTATACCACATACTATGTTCAAGATTGCTTGTCTTCTCATTCTCACTGTGAACGAAATGGGGCTGGCAACTTCAAGATTGATGGTTTTGTTGAACAAACTCCACTCAAGAATGGCACCCTTATTGGGGAAATGGTAATTCTTTGTTCATATTTTAATAAATAAAAATTAAAGCAACCAAAATACGGAGTACAAAAACTTGAAGAAAAAAAAAGGTAATCTCAATCCTGGACAAGAGTATAATCTTATAAGGATTGAGATCTGTTTTTGGCACATATAAGGACTCCATGCTACGCATGATTGCCTTTCATGAACATTACCATCTTTTGACACTGGCCACTACACTAGTGGACTGTCACCCAAAAGAGGGGCATAGGGAGGCTGGGTGGTGTGTAAAGGCCAGGCTAGGGGTGGGGATTTGTGGAGGTTAGGGTAAGTCAGAATCACCTCGAGGGCGAATGAAGTACAGTTAGGTTCTCAAATGGGTCCAATGCCATAGTACACTATAACATTGGTGGATAGTGTTACAAAAAAAAAAACCCACTGGTATTTAAGTATGGAGTATCCATTATCATAATCATTAATGATTAACGTGTTGCATTGAAACTGTAATATGTTTAAACTTGGATGAAATTTTGCAAAATCATGAACAAATTATAATGCATTGCTTTATATCAATTTACTCTGCTTTTACAGACTGGGTTGTACTATCTAGTGGTTTATCCACGTGGGATGGAGAAAGTAATTATGTATGTGAAAGGAAGATATCCAAATACACCCCTCTACGTTACTGAAAATGGTGAGAATAATTGATTGAAATATTCATATAGTTTTTCTTCTTCAACTTTTTTTTACAATTAATGACTTTCAACCAATAACGGAGTACAAAGGCAAAAGGCTACCCCGCAACCCCGTTTTGAATAGCAAATCTGATCCGACTAAAAACAAAGTTATTGGCCTTAAGGACCAAGACATTACTATTTACAACCCACTCAACCTTGTTAAGGAACTTGGCACCCTCTAGGGCTAGGGAATCAAATGCTCAAAGGCAAATGGGATAAGCACATGTTGATTTTCAAAGCAAGCTTTCTCTTGTTTAGCCACTTTGCTTGATTCTGCCTTCATATAAATCCTTCCAGAAATTTGAGAATTTATGAGTAAACTTATAAATTCTATAATTATCACTAATGCTCTGAGAGACTTAATACTTTTATAATCATACTCCAGAGTTGTATATTGATTGAAGATCTCAAAAAATGTTGTAATCTTAGAGTATTCCTACAGAATCTTAATTTTTTTAGAAGTATTGACATGAATTTTTCTTAACTGAGTATGATATAATGATACAAATAATGAATGTGGAGTTCAATTGTAAATATAATTGAGATTGTAACAGGTTACTGCGATATTACCAATTCAAACTCGAGCATGAAAGAAATGTTGAATGATACAAAGAGAGTGAAATTCCTCAAAGATTACCTGGGATCCGTTGAAAGTGCAATACGGTATTTTTCACATTGTCCCATTATTTTTACCCACATTTACCTTTTAGTTCCTCCAGTCATATTATTTTCATACCACCAAATTATATCATACATTTGAATGCACTTACTTTCTTGTACATCCAAATGAGTAACATGTAACACATAAATGTGCATATACTAATTCTATAATTGCATGCTCAAAATATGTACAAAAAATAGAGTAATTTCATTTGCACTTTTCTACATATTAGAAGTGGAATTTAGCAACAAAATGAAAAACAGATTTTAATAACAAAATGAGTATTGTGAAATTATCAAATGTACGTATATAAAAGAATGTACTCAAAATGTGCACTAAAAAAAGTGCATATATTAATTTCAAAATGTGCATACTTACAATTATACAAAGAAATAAATGAAAGAAATGAGTATTATGCTGTTCATAAATATGCATATATCAGATGTACAATGAACACCATACATCCATATGCATAATGTAGGAACTCATCTCATACCATATTTGATCATATTGGTTTGGTTCACTATTTTTTTAAGAATCAAAGGGAGTAAAACTTTTGTTTTGAAAGTTTGGTTGACACATTTGAAGAGACAAATCAAGGGATAGTTTAAATAAGCTGTGAAACATGATTTTCAGGAAAGGAGCAGATGTGAGGGGTTACTTTATTTGGTCAATGCTGGATAACTTTGAGTGGGGATTTGGATACACAAAACATATGGGACTTTACCATGTGGATCGTGTCACACTGAAGAGAACACCAAAATTGTCAGCAAAATGGTACAAGAAATTCATCACAAAAAAAGTGAACGTGACAACAAAAAGGTTATATCATAGCCAATGAATCCCACACTAGTTTAGTTAGTGTGAGTCATGTGACACTTTGTTCGTGATTGGTCATGATAGATTTCAATAATTAGTAGATTTAATTTTGTTTTAAAGCATACTATATTTGTATCAACGCAATGCACGACAAAAAACTAATTTTAATTTATATGTAAAACTTTAATATAATGGATTGAGGAAAATAAAAGGAATTACTAGCTTTTAAAAAAACAAAAAGAATGATTACTAAGAGCACTCAGTGGTGAGGAACTACACTTTCTCTCTCCTCCACATCAATTTTTATGTATGCTCTCTCTCTCTCTGCATTTTAGTGTGAAAATTTTCCTCAATCCTGTCAAAAAAGAAAGAAAGAAAGATGTGTGCTAACGGATGAAAACTCATTAATTTGAGCTTAAAAGATTCCGCGCATAAGAAAATTCCACACTAATGGGGTTGTTCTAACTATCGAACATTGCAATGTAATAAAGATAGCAAATATAATATATTACAATTCATAAGGTTTGATAAAAAACAGAAACTAATATTCAATAATGTCTTCTAGGTTCCGAAAAACTTCTTTGTAAACAATATTAGTAGTATGATAAGACATTGTATTTTCTACGTTGCAAATCAACATTTTTAACCCTTGACAATTTGTTACACATGGAACATCAACATATAGTTGACCATGACTAAAAATAAGTTTCTTGAGTAATAAGACAACATGCGATATATATTACCCTCAACTTTTGTTAACCGACATTGTAAACGAAATTGTGATAGGAAATTGTTATCCTTGGAACTTAAATGAATCCTTGTATTTGATGGCACGAGTAAAAGTAGAGGGTTCACCACTTCAATGTGAGTTGATGGTTTGTTATATGATGCTCTTATGTTCAAAAATTCCAGAGGATGCAGGTCTAATATAAACCAACATTTGAATTGCATTTGCAAATAATTTCTGAACTCAAATAAATTTTTGACAACTCATTGACATTCATAAATGTCATGTAATCATTGATGCCATCCACAATGTCAAAGGTCGAAGCCAAGTTGACTTGATTAATGATTATGCAAATAGTTGTGATCATTTGCAATATGGTAATAGCAAGATAATTTAATGGTAATGGAAAGATGATTTATAATGGCTGTATCATTAATGGTTAGAAGATTTATAATGGATGCATTAGTAATGGTATGATAATTTATAAACAGTCAGATTGTCATTACACTAAGTGATAATGTTCCCTCTAAAGAATGGAGATAATGAAAAGGCATGAAGACTAATATTCCAGAGTTCGTTGTTCCAGGATCAAATATTTGGAATTGATTCTTCTTCATCTTCTAGTACTCACACACTCTCTATCCATAAGTAACATCTCTCTATCTTTAATTACTCCCTCCATCCATAAATAAATTTTATATTACGCGTTATGATGTTTGACTGAAGTTATTTTCCAATCATTTTATATGAAAAATGGTGTAGAATTGAAAAATAAAAATTACATATTAAAAAACTATATCAAAAGATCTACAAAACTAGAGGTGACATGACTATATTATTTTATCAAATGGGTGACGAAAATAGACCAACAAAGTGAATAAAGTTTGACCCTGTGAATAGTGAACGTAAAGTTTATTTGTGGACGGAGGGAGTATTTATCATTAAAGTATACTTTTAATCCGGTTTAATTTTCTTTAATTTGGTTCATTAGACTATTAAAGTATATTATACTCTTAATTTTTCACTTTTATTAAATTTTTAGTGACTTTATGTTCAACCTTTAAACATAATTTTTTTGGTAATGATATTTTGTCATATAAATATATTCCCTCCGTCCTTAAATAGATTACAATTTTTTTTCTCTCTCCTCTCGATAACTTTTGTTTGTTTACGCGATTTCATTAAGTATTTGATAAAATAAAATATTTTTGTCACCTCTTATTTTGTAGAACTTTTGACGTAGTTTTTTAATATGTAATTTTTATATCTTATTGATATACCAATTTGTAAATAAAATGATTTCAAAAAGTAGGAAATTTTACTCCGTAACCCGCAATTTGTAATCAAATTGGGGACGGAAGGAGTATATAGTTATCTTGGATGAATGAAGATATATATATATATATATATATATATATATATATATGTAATGTTAAAAATTTCATTACTAATTGTGATTTGTCGACTAGTCCACTAGTCTCCCCTTCACCGACTCGACTCGACTTGTCAACTTAACAACCATGGAATAAAGTGAAGTTTTTTTTGAATGTCCAAAAAAGGAAAATGTAAAGAAAAAAACTATATGGGACGAAAGCAGATTACAGTCTTGTTAAATCAAGCAATTGGGGTAATTTTTATCAAGATATTTCATCTTTTAGATCAACTAACAATTACTGCCTAGTAAGTAGTTTCAAAGGCCTATTTGAATAAGTATTATTTGAAAAAGTCTTTTTAGATCATGGCAAAAAAAAACTCCAGGGTATTATTTAAAAAAAGAAGAAAAATCAAACTGAAATTAAGAACAGCACGTTTTCACTCTTTTATCTTGATTGTGTTTTGCATTTTTGGGATTTTGTGCTTGAGAATTTGCATATTAGACATTCACAAGATCATCTGCGTCAATAACGTCTTTCTTCCCTTTCATGTTTTGGTTGTCATCAAACACATGATTGTTTGACTCAATCTAATTTAACATTAAAAAATGAAACTTCCGTTAGTAAAGATTGAATGAACATGATTAGTGTAATGTTAGAGAATAAACTGTTAGGAAATATTGAGTGAAACTAACTATGGAGGTGTTTGGCACTGCGTTGCTTTTCAGAATTTAGCTTCTATTTTAAATGGTAATCATTTTATTCTATTTGGTATACCAACTTTTGCTTTTCTTCACCATCACTTTGTACATAGAACACTATTTGGAGAAACAAATATATGGTGCTTCTACTTTCAGCATATGTGAAAATCACTTTACTCACAATTAATCACTCCCAAACACCCTCTATATGTTGAATTATCTTATTCATTCTAGATAACTTCTTCACTATTTTGGCTACTCTTCCAAATTTTCACACATATCTACCATCATACTCCCTCAGCCCATTAATATTTTTTCCCATTTCCTATTTTGGCAAAAAAAAAAATTAATGAATGTGCCATTATACCCTTACCTTTATCTACATTATTCACCTTATTTCATCACATCAAGGATAAACATGGAAAGTCTTTACACTTTTTTAATCTCTGTATCAAGTCAAAATGGGAAAAAAAATTATTGAACGGATGGAGTATCATTCTATGCTTTTAAAATGATAGGGTCAGGGATCATTGTCAAGATACCGAATGTCCTTTGCCCCCTTCAAGATAAAGAACCTAGGGGCCATTTCAAATTCACATTGAGTATTCATCATCGGCCAACAATTCTTTCAAAGTCAATGGGAAATACTTTTGAGCAGAGACCCTTCTACAAAACAAAGTATTCCAAAACAATAAGGTGAAGTTGAATACACATTAGAACTTTCATGTAGATAAACATCATATAAAAGTACCTAAATCATGTCCTCATTTAACATAGGTGATGTGTTGTGTATAAGCTATTGGCCCCTTTCCCATAAAATTATTGAAGCGTGTCCAGTTTTGTCAACATCTCAAAAATACACCTAGTACCTGCAAAACATAGTAACAATACTACTAGAAGCTTGTGATGGAAATTGAATCCATGTCGCGTACTTATAACTTTGTGGGGAATTGTGTATGGGCACCCACTACACTTGACCTAGTACCTTCTGGAATCACCTTCTTATCAAACATTATATAACCGAGATAACACCAATATATAAAGCTCTTTGTACTACCAATGGTGCAATTGACCATATGAGACTTTGCACCTATTGAGAACTCTATATCTTGTTATCTCAGTTGTACATAGTATAACACAAAAGTAATTCTGGGAGGCACTCAATTGAAGTGTGAGTGGCCAGACACAACTCCTCACAAGGTTTACATGTATATGTTCAAATTCAATCACAAGTTCCCAAAACCAAGACATAATATTGTTACTATGTTTTACATGTGAAAGATGAACTTTCAAGTTGTAGACAAAATAAGACATGCTTCAACAATTTTATGGATAATGAGGTCAATGAGCTTATAAGCAAAATAGCACTTATGCAATAGGACATGATTCAATACTTTTATATAGTGTTTAACTGTATGGAAAATAAAATACGTATTCGACTCCACCTTATGGTTTTCAAGAATTATATTTTCCAGAAAGGTTTAGACTCAAAAGTATTTCCAATTAAGTTGAAAAGTATTGTTGCCGATGAGGAATATTCTAGACGAATTTGAAAAAACCACTAGGTACTCCATCGTAGAGAGGCAGAGGACATCCGATATCTTGACAATGATCACCGACCCTAGCATTTTAGCAACATACTGTGATATTGTCGATGAGCGGAATAAGGATGATATGTGAAATGAATAAGAAGAGTTTTGCCAAATAATGAAAAAAATAATCTAAAAAGATCGAGATAATGGAGCAGATAATCAATTTCATTTAGTATTTCTTAACGTAAGCTTTATTCTTTAATGTTACTTTTCCTAAAGGATGTTTCATTCTTTAATGTTACTTTTCCTAAGTTTCATTTGTTATTAACATGAATGATCTATTGAAGCAGTGTGTAATAGACTAGTTTTCACGCACAAAATCCCAAAAAAGGCCAAGGATAGTCAAGATAGAGTGAGGAAGCGGTGTTCTTTTATTTGACACACTTTTTTGTGGAGTGTACTCTAAGAAGTTTACTACATTGGAGCACTTATTTTGAATGAAACGAAAAAGCATACAAGGTGGACTTTTGGTGCCTTTTGAGTAACATTTTATACTATATCTTTGCTACAAAAATTATTAAGTATACAATTTGTTTGGGGAAAATATGGGTGAATGCAAGACAGTTTAAACTGCCCAAAGTGTTAATAAATTTAGTGAGTTCAATGATACGAAAATGGGGACTATGGGTTTTATTTATGATAAATTAATCAGTGTATAAAAGAGAAGGGTATTTTTCATTAGTTGGTAGATGACATGCAAATCATTTTTGTTTACCCAAGAAAGTTTCCCAAAAATGAGTACACATAAGCCATCAACATTACTTATGAGGCAACAATTATTTAACAATTTTAAGGCTTTGTCTGTGTTAAAAGACAGTTGCATGTTGGAAGAAATTATAATTAGAAGAAACTGGAAGGAGTTAAAAAAAATAAAGTGTTAAAGAAACCATTAAATACAACATAGTTTATTTAAAATATTTTTAAATACGTGCTTACCCTATTTATTAAATACACCATAGTTTATTTAAAAAAATAAAGTGTTAAAGAAATCACCTTATTAAATCACCTTTTTAAATTCACCATAGCAAGGTACCTTTATATGAATAATTTTAAAAAGGCACATTACCACTTTAAAAATTCATATTAATCAAAATAAAATTCATAATTCTAAATATAAGACATGGTATTTTACACAGAGTTAAAAAACAAGGTATTACCTTAAGACTTCAAAAATTAATACATCCCATCATAAAATTGGATCGAACCTACAAAAATAAGTATTCACAATGACGTTTAATCTACATTGTTGTAAATATGTCAAAAAAATTGCATGTTATGTATTATTTTTTTATATTATATGTCAACTTACATATAAAACAATTTTAAATATTTATTAGCATGGCCGGTCCTAAGGATTCTAAGGGCCTATGTGAGATGAAAAAATGGGCACATAGCCCTAACAAATTAAATTATTTAAGGTTATTTTTTAAAAACGACAATTAGCTTTGTAGGTAAAAACATAACAAAAACATAATACATACATACACCACAGTTCATCTAACCTCATAAAAATGACTTGAAATGACTCGGGTACCTACAATGCTCTGTTTGTAAAATTGATGGTCATACATACGAACGTACCTACATACGTACATAAGTACGTGTGTGCGTTGTGCATGCGTACATACGTACGTACGTACATACGTACATAAGTACGTACATACGTACATAAGTACGTGCGTGCGTTGTGCATGTGTCGTACGTACGTACGTACGTACGTACGTACGTACGTACGTACGTACATACATACATACATACATACATACATACATACATACATACATACATACATACATACATACATACATACATACATACATACATACATACATACATACATA